>BGPR01000376.1:631906-696789 GCA_013235015.1 Araneus ventricosus | reverse complement strand
TAACGTTTATTCAATGAATAAAACGGCTGAGAAACAGAAAGACGAGACAGTATAGATAATGCAAGTCTTAACTGAGTTATTACCACATTTCTTTCTTTTTACCTTGAAAAACTTAAAATTTTTGCAATTCAAGTTCTGAACTTCAAATTCTATATTCTCTATATCAATAATCTTATATTTTAATTTGAGTAATAGAATTGTGAACATAATAGAATGTTTTGAATAAGCAAATATAAAATCGACTTCAATTGCATTTCTCAGAAATTTATCTTAAATTTCTTTATACTAATAAATGAATTTCAGCAGCAGTGTCTGCGTTGCGTTATGTAGATTTAGCAGTTTTTCCAAATATAAAATCACTTTCAATTGTATTTCTCAGAAATTTATCTTAAATTACTTTATAATAAGGAATGAACTTTCAGCGGTAGTGTCTGTGTTGCGTTAGGTTTATTTAGCAGTTTTTTAGATCCAATTTTTTCACTAAGAAAAGTACGAATATGAGGCACAAAATTGTGCCTTTGAAATATCATGATTATTCGCGTCATAGGAAAGATTTGGGAGATAAGTGCCATCACAATCATTCATCTTATCAGAGCACTCACAAGGATCGTTATTTATCTTGATGCAAAGTGGAATGATAATTCAATAAATCTATACATTTTACTGTGTGATTTATGTTGTTGATTGATTTGTAAAATGATTGTTATATTTATAACATGGTTTTTCGTGCATTCTACTAAAGCGACTTGTGATCGACGAATCGACAGAAAGCTGAAACTTTATTCATTGTATAGACATTTATAGATATTCAATGCTCCGTTAATCGCAATATCCAATTATATGCTCGCAATTTGCATCTATTGGCTGTTTCTTTCGCATTATAATTTGAACGTTTCCTTCAGAATACTCATCTACATTCTCATTAGGACTAATTACTATATTTATAAAGGAAAAATGATGAAACCGGATGAAAATAGCATAGAATAAATTTAAATCCAAGAGAAGAGTTGCTGCCATTTAAGGATGAAAATGACTGTGGCTAAAAGAGAAGGTTAATGCAGCAAAAACGTTGAATTTTTTGACTCGTTAAAAGTTTGTCTACTTGAAAATTTAAAAGTTTGACGTTAGGAACTTTTATATAGGTTAAAACTTTCAGTTGAAGTTTATATAAAAACTTTCTTTAGAAAAGCAGAGTTATTTAAAAGTGAGTGCTTTACCTCATCCTAACAGAATTCATACATATTCTACATTCATTTGCATTCATAGTTTAATATAATGGGTCTTGCGCGGCTTTAAAACAGGACCGTAATCTAACAAATTAAATTACCCATTTTCGGCATATCATGCAATGTAATATTAATGTTCAAGGATCGCTGAAGAAAGGAAATGTGTTTTTTTATCTTTTTGGAATAGCAACCTTCGCAAATTTCGACTGTACAAATGATTTTCCATTAAGAAAATTACTTTGAGATCAATCGCTTATTGAAATTGGAATGAGTTTTAAAAATTGTTATATTTTCCCCAACCGCAACATTTGAAATATATACATGCTTTTACTTTAATCATTAATAATGACTGAAACTGTCGTTGTAATTTTGTGATTTTTACTTGCATTAGACATCACTCCGAGACTGGGTTAAAAACGAATTTTAGATATATTTTATTAATTTTCGAGCAGCGTTTACTTGAATCTAATGAACGTGTATGCTATTTTTTGAGAAGATTTTATCATCAAAACTATACTATGCAGACATTTTGCCAATAAAATACAAACCACATTTAAAAATTCTTGTTAAAATTAGCGCATAAAAGTTATAAAACCTTCTTCCATTTATTTCATTCATGAGTTTTAATATGCTTTATAGACATAACTTTTACTGCTTCAGTTGATAAGCTTTATTTTGTGTGCTATGGAAAAACTTCCCAATTCGACCTCATTAATATCAAAAAGGCACACTGAGACCCTTGTCTTACGAATTTAACTTCCTAATTAGATAACACATTCTATTCAGGACATTTATTGTTATTTCAATTCATATAACAACATACAGGACACATAAGATACTTAAACTTATACAAGTTATTTTTGTCCTTTAAATGGATTGACTTACAGATTTATATATAAAAAATCCTACAATTCGATGAACTAGTCGGACGCGTCATTGTATGTGAAAGGGCTAAGATTGCTTAACCTTCCAGCGGGCGCGCCTGCGCAAATTTTACGACATATCGTGCATCGTATTACATAAATATATCTTGTTGTTTTACAAAAATAAATCCAGATTTTATTTAAATTATCAGTATTTATTAGCTTAATAGTAAACAAAGATTTTATAATTATAAATAAAAATTGCATTTAAATTTATAAAAAAACGATATAAATATGTAATACAATGCAAGTATCTCTTGAAAACGCGCGCCCGCTGGAGTGTTAAATTTCTGTTTATCTTTGCTGTTTTGAAACGCATGGAGCTAAAATGTGATTTACTTTTCCATCTAATTTTTCGCATAACATTTATCTGCTTTAGTTCTCTCATTTTTAGTTTTTTGAATAATATTTTGGAGTTAAATGATGCAGTTAAATAAGTCAGGAAGGTGATCTTTTATATGTATAATGGTCAATGGTCTTTTAATAATGATATCATGAAATACCGAACACAATTTATCATCCCGTGTCCATTCTACCGCAATCGAGTTGCTTTTATTTATCCTTGATGGCTTGTGCGGTCTATTTCCATTCTACCGCAATCGAGTTGCTTTTATTTATCCTTGATGGCTTGTGGCCAAATTCTATTTTCTCGTAATTGATTGCAATATATTTAATTCTTCCGCATTTAAGATAGTTCGTTGATTTTATAATAATTAAGTGCGACAAGGAAGCTCGGAAGATAAATTGATTTGTTGGAACCAGTTATACGGTACTTCAAAAATACATGATCTGAAAGATCCGAACTGATTTGAGAATCACCGAATTCAACTTGCATGAATGGGTATTTCGATTTTTTGAAATCTTTAAACAGCATCCATTTTTTATCGTCTAAAAATAGTGATCATGAGAAATCGGAGTTAATGATCGAAAGTAATACCCGAGGAAAAGTTAAATTGCGCTTGAAACTATATGTTGAAACAAACAAACATTTTAATGGTTTCATTAAATGGTAATTTACAACTAAGTATAGCAAGCAAAGTATATTTGGATTGGTACAGTTAATACACGTATTAATGGAGATTTATCTGTTGCATTCATGACTTAAACTGTTAATGCACTTAGTTTGCTAAATTTAAAACTGCGCTCTTTCCTTCATAATGAAGTTATTTCACGTGACGTCACACTAACAAGAGAAAGGTAACTGCGCATATGATATAATATCTAATGCACATTGTCTTGCTCTCTTCTGGCACATCATGCTCTTTTTACTTCCTCGTATATAATGTCCAACTAGAGAAAGTATTATAACGTCAAAAAATTCTACCTCGGGATTTTGATGATTCTCCACGTTTTATAACTCCCTGAATCCCCCAAGACATTTTTGTAATTACGCCTGTCTCTGAACTCGATAATTAAAAAAATGGCCTTTAATTTTATCACCAGAATTGTAGACGAGTGTCAAAGTTTGAATCAGGGTTGACTATCTGTTGGTATTTCTGTACGTTTGTATGTGAAAGCAAGAAACGTAGCAAACTAATTACATGCATTTCACTACGTGATCTATACACAAAAATTGCACATTAGTGTCAAATTTTTGACCAAATTAGCGAAGGAAAGACGTAGTTTTCCTTAATGCATACTCTATGCGTTTCGCTCTGAGACGATGCTAATCACAGAATGTGCAATATTTTCGAAATATACGTGAAAGTCAGGGGGAGAATACTCTCGTTGTTTCTTCTTGTAAGATGTACAAGTTATTTCAAAATTTGACGCGACGTATATGACGTGCATCATGTTAGCCACATTATGTAAAACAGGATGGTCATAAATTATTGGACCCATTTCAAACATTAATAAAAATGACTAAAAATGCTACAACTGCGTTTTTTTAAATGAGAGATCAAATAAAGTTTTTTTTTTTCAGATAGGTGGCGTGCTATTACGGCGTTCTAAATTTGCGACAGCGAGAGGTTTCCATATGCAATTACTACCTATCAGCAGAAGCGAATGCGCGTTTTCTGGTTTCCTTTCCATAGCTTTTCTAGAATATCTCGAAAACTATTCAGTTTTAACACTACATGTGAATCAACAAATTAAAGAGCGTAAAATTTCCTATAAATACATGCTTTTATTTTTTTCTAGCTTTAATAGTGTGGCATATAATGGCTCTCAAAAATGGGAGATGTCCAATAATTTGCGACCACCGTAACGGCACGTTACCTATCTGAAAAAAAAAACTTTTGTAAAATGCGCTCTCATTTAATCAAAAC
The DNA here is from genome assembly GCA_013235015.1 of Araneus ventricosus. Classification (NCBI taxonomy): domain Eukaryota; kingdom Metazoa; phylum Arthropoda; class Arachnida; order Araneae; family Araneidae; genus Araneus; species Araneus ventricosus. The sequence goes on along the minus strand of BGPR01000376.1, from coordinate 692,370 downwards.
CGTAGTTGTAACATTATTAGTTCCTTAATTAATTTTTGAAATGGGTTCAATAATTTGTGGTAATTCTGTATTTTAACCAATTATATGTAAGCTTTTATTCTAAACATTCTTGAATTCAAATGAATTTTAAAATTAAATTATTTCTAGCACGAAATATCGAGACTAATTACAAAAAATGATTCTCTTATGACAAAAAGAATTTAAAACAAATATGCTTCTGTTTTATTTTCTAGAAAGTCGAATTCTATTTTTAGCTTAAAGAGAACTATGTTTAAAACAAATACATAATTCAAAAGTTTCTAGAAAAAGCTGATGTTTCAACTAAGCGCTAACTTTACAAAGAATGGAACTAGTCGGGTATAGACAAAAGCTTTTAAAAAACTTCAAATACTCTCAAGATACAGTACATTTGTTTAATATGAGAGGCGTTTTATTCTTTTGTATCTATGCTAAGTTTATGGATGCAGAAAATAAAAACTCATGAAAGCATATATAGTTCTTGCGGTTGATTAAGCATTCTTTTTCTATATCATTTTGTTTTAGAAAATCGCTATATTTCTCAGAATCTTTTTCCCTTGTTTTTAGTTTTCAAACGAAATTCTTGAAAAAGAATATTTTTCTTGATATATTATGAAAACGTATCTTCTTCACCTGATAAACCACCTATTTAATAATTAAGCCTCACACTTGAGATTTTGAACAAACATTGAAATTATTTTTAAGTAGATAATTTTTTTAAAGCTACTGTTTTGTTGTGCTAAATGGTTTTTGGTTGTTTCTTCTATCGAGTCTAAATGCTGTCTTCTACACTTTGTAAACCACCTATTTAATAATTAAGCCTCATTTTTGAGATTTTAGACAAACATAGCAATTATTTTTAAGTGCATAATTTTTTAAAAAAGGCTCATATTTTGTTGTTCTGAGTGGGTTTTGATTGTTTTTTTCTATCGAGTCTAAATGTTATTTTCTTCACCTTGCAAACCATCTATTTAAAAATTAACCTCAGATTTGAGGTTCTGAACAAACACAGCACAGTTATATATATATTTTAAGTAGATAAGTGTTTTAAAATGCTACTCTTTTGTCATACTGAGTGGTTTTATTTCTTCCATCGATTCTAAATATGTAGGATTGACAGATCTGTCTGATTGAATTATCAGTATCACTCGCTTCTCACTTGTTGGCTATGTTTCGATTTTGGAACTAGACAGTAGCTGGTTTAAGATTTCATCCCACGGGTTTTGACTGGTTAACGTTAAATCCGTCGGAGTCGAACGATTTGCCATTAGTGAAGTGTAGATGTTTAACCCCTCCAAAGGGACATTTTTTCAAGTAGTGTTATAGTCATATGGCTTTGGGATCAAGATTCATTTTAGAAAAGAAATTCACTTAGCATATTCGATGACATTAATTTTTTGCTAATGAATAAATAATTAGTTATGGTTTGAGAAAAGAAACTGGAACATCTAGGTTTTTGTTTCATCGAAAGATTTGGCAAGAACTTAATGCCAAAGTTATAAAATGCATTTAAAAATTGATGAAGTTGTTGGCAAGTACACATACCACGGCTTTATAAGGGGTTAAGAGGAGGTGTAATCTTGGGTATTTTGTCTGTGTTATCTCGTAATTGGATCATTGTTGAAAATTACGAGGTCCGTCCTAGAATAGCCATTGTTTATCTAAAAAACTTAGCATCAATGCGATTCAATTTGATTTGATGAATTTGATTGATTTCTGCATAAATTCTAAATTTGCTTTAGATTGTCTAAATTGTAAATTTTATTCACTTTGTATTTTAATTCAGTCGTTTGCAGAAATTAAAATATTGGCTAATTTTGTTTCAGATTCATTTACAAAATGCTTTAAATTGAAAATTCTAGGTAACTTAATTTAATTCATTCTGTAAAGTGTTGAGTTAGCATATTACGTTATGAAATGTTTTTAACTCTCCTTCTTAGTTACTGTTTTATCTATGCGTGCAGTCTTTGTACTTTGTTTTAAAAATCAGAAATATTTAATATACAATAAAATTGCACTTTACATTATGATTTTATTTCGTACATAGCGCAGGGAAATTTCAAATATATCATTCAATTTAATCGCTGCGAATACCTATGGAAATTTTTAACATAAATGTTTTTAAATGAAAAGATACAAGTCTAAAGATAAACAGACAATAAAAACTGTTCCTTGCATGCCATTACGTTCTAATATTTTTAAGTCTCATTTATTCAAACTGTTTTATTTTTATTCCTTTACCAATTCGTCATATACCCATAAGATCAAAATGTGCGATAGTTATTAGATAGGAAAAGCTGGAATGAAATTCTTTATGATTGAAAAATTTGTTTGATTAATCCTGGATGATTGATTTCCTAACTCAATCGATATTTCAATTTTTTTTTCATGCAAGTTCGATTTATTTTATGTGGGAAAATTTTCAATAAGCGTAAGTAATAAGCTTTAACAGTTAGGAAACACACGTTCATGTTTTAATGCTAACTAGGAGGTTCCAACTCCCATGGGCAAATGCTAAATTAAAAAACTATGCAATAAAAAGTCAGAAATGACTTTGATGGTATTTTTAGTTTATAATTTTAAAGCACAGTAAAATTTTGAAACTCTAACAATAATAATTTGAATTTGGATGTATTTTGAAAAGAAATAATACCAACATGTATGTGGGTTTTATATATATATATAATCATTTTATATGTAGGGTTTAACTCTTTGCATTCGGAATAGTAAAAAGATATATAATTATGAACGTGTGAGTGTAGGGCTTCATTTTAATGCTTAGGAAAATAAAAAAAATATAGCCATTGATTTGTTTTAATTCCTAAAAGTTAATTTGCGAGATTTTGCTATTATAAGGCTTTTATAATAATCGTTATCTAACAAAAATGTGGAAACAAACGAAAGTCCGGTATGATGCGTTTCATGGAGGCCTAATTTGATTTAGGCTTTTCTTTAAATGCGTAGAGTCGATTCAAATGAGAGGGAAAAGTTATTAGATGTTAAATGAGAAAAAAAGCCAAAGAAAATATATTTTAAAGTAAAATGTGCTTAATTTTTATCTGAATCGTTGCGAGCCACTTGTTTGATTGAGCAAAAATGAGGCAAACAAACTTAATTTGATTGAAGAGACCAGCAGAGCAACGGAGAAAAGGATTTTTTTAAGTATATATTTGACTTGTTGATATATTGTAGTTTGGGCAAAACGTTGACATCTAATATTAATTCAGGCATGAACTCAAGCCTATTTCCCTAGACAATAATCAAATTCTACATAAACATTAACTTCAGGACACATTTTAACAATAAAGAAAAGAAAACTTGAAAAATAGGGTGGTGAAGTTTAAACGGTATTTATGCATTTTTATACGGAATGCAATGACATAAATAAAAAGATGAGGCTTTAAGCTGAATTTTTTTAGCGATTAAAAATAGTTGAAAACTGTTTGCTGGCAATAAAATTAATTAGTATATTTCATTATTATGCAACATTTATTCTGAATCACTGAAAAAGGTACTATCCTCTTATTCAAAATACAGTGACATAAATAAAAAAAAACATTTCTAGCATAATTTTTAGTGCTTGTAAATTAATGCTTTGTTTGCTGGTATTAAATTTAACAAGTATTATTTTGTTATTTAATTAATTAATGAGTCGCATTTGGTTTCCTGACAGAGTCCCTGATTTAATAAAAGATTACACAAAACATCCACGGTGTATATTGCCCTGGTTCAGCCGTGAGTATCCTTCAACTGGTGTGGGGTGGAAGTTTGCAGGGAAGAGTCCAGCTGAAGTGTGGTACACGCCCTTTGACCATGGTCCAAAACAACGAGGTCCTCCCAAACTAGCACTCTTGTAGCCTAAAAACGGGTTATTAATATAAATAAACTAATCCGTTTCAATTAACTTTTTGTGAAGCAATTTAAATGAATTAATAACTTCCTTTTCCACCTACTTAATAATTAAAAAATGTAAACACTCAATTTCGAGATAAACATTTGACTAATTGTATAATTTTCATTTACTGCATTTTAATCACTTAGACCTGCTAACAATGTATCATGCACTTACTAAGAGAGCACTTGAACTATTACTAATTTCACTTTGATTCTCTCAACTCCTCCTTTCTTCTCTACCCCCTCCTTTTCTTAATAAGAGGGCCTGATCTTGTTAGGAGTCGAAGCATTAACGTTCAGGGAGACTCAGATTTTTCTGCCGACTTCTTGTCTTTGAAGTTTAAATTCATTATTTAAATTGGTTAACTTTTTTTCTCTCATTTTTTCTCTCTTCAGAAATAATGAGCGTCTTTCTATTAAGAATTTTGTTTCCGCGCTCATAGTAAGTTTTTATATGAAAAGTGTTCTCGACAAAAAGGATTTTTTTTCTTCTTCCAAGAATTAAAATTGCAAAAAATAAAGTTAAAAAACGCTTCCTTTTCTGAACTTTTTTTATGCCTCACAAATCAAAACTGAAAATTATCCCATCCAATTAAAATGCTCTTTACTTTTGAGGTATAAAATAGTTTCTCATCTTCCATAGTAAGAGTTAAAATTTCTGTCAGATACTTTGATACTTATAAGATTGAAATTATGAACACTGTTATCACTCTGAAAAAACCTTTGTAAATTTGTCAGTTGATATTATATTGCTGATTAAAAAAGTTACCGAAAATTTTATATAGATCAACTAAACTTTGTTCGTCTGGCATTTAACCACCTAACTGCTTTCTTCAACTCGAATATTTGTCCGTAGACACTTGAAATGTTTACGGATTCCACATATTTTTTATATCGAATTATAATGTTTATAAATGAGTTGATTACAATTTATAAGTTTTAAAATATGGTAACTAAATGCACGCTGATGTACACGTAAATTAGTTGAGTGGTTATTTGGTTCGAAATATGCACCATTGAAGCAGCAGAGCTAATATATGCATAATAATTATTAGTATAGCATTCTGGTTTCTCTGTTATTATGACTTAATATGTAAAAATATATAATTTTACAATGATAAAATTTGCGAAAAAATATCACTGAATGAATTTTGTGTGACTTTGTTCAATACAATGATGTTGAATTTGAATTTGCAACATTTGTTTACTCGTAAATAAGTATAGTTGTTCAAGTGTTAGATTTCAAACTGCATGTGGTATGAATTTTCATGAATTTATTAAATTTTATTAAAAGACGTTGAAGCTGACTAGTAAAGAACTATACTAATGAAGTTACAATTGGAATTTGACTCTAGAATACGTCGCCCGGAGACTTATAATATACAGATATATTATTTTAGGGGTTTCCTTACATCATAACTTTTAATTAAAGAACATGACGATAAATATTATTATTTATTCATAAAGTACAACTCAAAAGGTTTATTTATAGCACATACAAAGTTAAGTAATTTCCACATGGCAGCCTTCCTCGGCATCTAACCCATTGACGGCCACGAAAGTCTGCCACAATTTTTGTGTTGAAAGTTTTTTGATATCTGTCACCTCTTGGAAGTTTTGCTGCTCTTATATTGTCAAAGACATTTAACCCTTAAATGCCGTGAGTTCTTGGCGTGAAATGAGGTAATGGTGCGTATTTAATTACAATGAAAGGAAAATGAATTTAATTTAGGAAGCTCTACAGATTACTTTGGAATGTATGAATTTGTTCTTAATTTTCTTAGTTGAATAATGTTAAATAGGTGAATTTTCAGAGATTTAAAGATTTTCAATTGAAAGCTGAGATATTCAGTGAAAAACGTTTGACTGCAAAAATGATGAATAAAACACGAGAAATTGAGTCACAGGTTCAGAAGTAGTGAATTCAGCTGACGCCACATTTACGTGACAGACATAAATGTCATCGAGCATTCAACTGAGCGTTGTCATAGGCCATCTGCTGTGCTGTGATAGTATGCCTTTATACCTCCTGTAGAATGTGAAATGGATTCTGATATTAAATTAGCGGGGTGCACTTGACTTGTATCACGTGATCATGAATTGCGTCATCACAAAAATATGGGCTGGACCGAGTATAAGTAGGAATACATTAAAACACAAAACAGACCAACTTTTATTAACCCTTAAAGGTCCTGTGTTGCATTTTAGTAAGATACCCAATTTTGTTTTCTAAAATCTTGAGACTGAAGCTCTACTGTCTGTTGTAGCCAACAGGATACATACTGAAATTTTTATTAAAACAATTTACAATATATAGATGTCAGCCTGAGGGCTGATAAAAAAGTGAAAATAAATCGATGTTTTCCCAATATAGGCTGCATCTTTTTAGCTTTGTTTGTACGTTTGAGCATACCATATTTTATTCTACAATGTTGAAGGAAATTCCTTATCCGCATTATTGTTCTTAAAATTCATCTGTGTTTAATATTATAGAAATTTGTCAAGGAAATTTTTTCTGAAATATAAAGCCCAGTGTTGTCAGTTGGTAATAAACTGCTTTTTTAGCCATAAACCATCCTTAAAACAAAATAGGATTTTTTCAAGTATTTTTCCAATGTTTTATTCAAGAAATGAAAGTCGCAAAACATTTTAAAATCAATTTTTAAAAAATAGGGCTTTTAAGTGTTAAATTTTTAACTGCTCTTGTATGAATATTGCATGCATTTTACTAACCTCAACCTAAACGCATCGAGTTTGAACTCAAATTCCAGCCAAGTGCCGATGGGGTAAAAGCCGCGAAAGAATGACATGTGGAAATTACTTATTTTTATGTTATTAAAAACACTTTTTGAGTTGTACTTTATGAATATGTCATAATATTTATCGTCATGATCTTTAATCAAAAGTTATGAGGTAAGGAAACCCTGAAAATAATTTATGGATACCCTGTATTTATACTCAAAAGTAAAGAAGTACATCCACCTCACCTAAGAAATGCTGTGAAAGATTTTAAACATCGCTTCTTTAATGGCACATTTTTTTCCACATTTCTTTAAGTTTTAATAGCCTAAATGCCCAATTGACAACTAGTGTTCTAGAAATCGCGCAGCACTAAAATTGCTTTCTTTATTACATAATGCATCCCCAAGCTGTTCATTCCGTTCAAATTGTCTCGCAATGCTAATAAGTTAAATTCTTTTTCACGCTAATAGTTTTACTATTTATTGGGTAAAATTAGTATCAAAATTGCGTCACGTACAATTTTATATTGAAAATGATAATGACAGATCTCGCAACAAGGCAAAGGCAAGAACGGATAATGAAAACGAAGGAAATTATTAAATATTTCTCTGAATCAATCGCGTAATGTTGGAAAAAATGCAAACTTAGGGAAGCTACTGTTTTTTCGTCAAATGGCAATTAAATTACAGTTTGCTTTTCATTTGCAAAATAATAAAAATAAAAAATAAGCACATGCTTTCATTAGTTTTCTTAAAAGTAGAAAATTTTTATAAAAGATATGGAAGTCAAAACAAAGTCGCAAAAGTTTAAGGCTCTGATAGACATATTCCAAGTAAATTGAAATTTTAATCACATTTATAATAAGCATTTACTTTTTAATATCTATATATTTGTGAGCTTTCTTTTATATGGTATTATTGGGGCTTAATTCCTTATAGTAATGTTTTTACTTCCTCACGGTTTTTCGTTCTTTCTATGATATTCATATTTTTAATTTAAAAAAATATTTCCTACTTTTTATCACACCAATTTATTTTCACTTTTTTCTACTTTTCGGTCTTTAATATATTTCATAATTCATTTTAGTAAATATTATGGTTCTTGTAGTCAATTTTTTCCACCAAATGGCCCCTCTCGTATGGAACCAAAATCCGACTAAAATCGATCGATTAACTTAAATTTAGAAAATACTAAAATGTTTTGTTTTAGGGAGCGCAAAATTTCAGAACTTTAGTACTTCAGGAAGTGAGTGGAACACCTATTGCAAAATTTCCTTTTTTCAAGCATGAAAGAATTGAAGTTTAAAAAAGCATATAAAAATGTCTTTCATTAGCAAAAAAAAAATATTTAAGAAGCACAGAGGTATAATTCATTACTTTTTAATTGAAATAATTGTTGCGTCACATTTATTAGAATTTTCCGATTATTTGTAAAATTTTCCAATTGTTATTTGTCTTCCATTTTTAAACTTGTACAAATTTCATCTCCTCTTATTAATGATAAATTTTTATAATAATCGGTAAAAGCAATTTTCGTTTATGTAATTGGAAAGTAATTTCCGTGATTATTTCTAATTAAAAGCACTGATATTAATTGTTGTAATGCGACACAGAAGCGGAGATTTAGTAATGATGGCCGTGTCAATTAAAATGGGGAAATATTAAATTATGTAGGATCGCCCATTTTCAGATTGAGGCATTTACCCTAAGATTGAAATTAACTGTCTGGGTAGATAAATATATAAATTTATTTATAACTTGATCTCTCATGTGGCTAAAATTTTCACTCATTCTTTTAAGAAATGACTAGGACGGCGTTTTACAAGGAAATGTAGCGGCACGCGTATAGGCTATAATTTGTCTGTAGTCTTTTAAAGCAACTACGCGACTCTGATATCACAAAGTCGGTAATTACACGTAATTAGATAACATTATCAAGACTGTGGCATCACTGGGGTTAGCGTTACCCAGTGTGGTAACTCATGGTGTCGATTATCCGTCCCAGAACTTTCTCTCCCAGTCTGCTCCGATAAGTTTAACACTGGTGATACTTGTCAATCTTAAATTCCCCGTAGAATTAAATGGATTAAAAATTCATTATTCCTGCTATAAAATACGAATTTAATTTAAGATATAAGTATTAAATCTTAAATTAATGTTTCAGACGCACAGTTTTCTGTTAAGTGGCAGTTGAGCGAGAAATAAAATCGAGTCTCTAGATGGTTTTATAGGTTAAATTTTAAGTTACCTTTATTGGTGGCTAATGAATATGAAATAATTGAACCAGTGTGTGAAAAATGTTCAGTGAAGATTTTTGTTTTGAAAAAGAAGAAATGTCTTTGACTGCAAGAGAATGTATAAAAAATATGTAAAAGGGGTAAGAAATTATAGGTCGAGTTTGGCTTGATATACAGGGTGTACACACAAATGAAGTGACACATTTCAAAAATTAATAAAAAAATGTTGTAACTACGAATTTTTTTAAAAATGAGAGCTCATCTCAAAGTTTTTTTTCAGATAGGTAACATGCCATTTCGGTGGTGTAGGGGGTCGTAGATTACTGGAAACCAAACATTTGTGTAGAGCTATTATCTGAGAAAATATTAAAACTGGAAGAAAAATAAAAGCAGGTATTTATATGAAATTTTACGCTCTTTAATTTGTTAATTCACATGTAGTATTAAAACTGAAGTTTTTCGTGATATTCAAGAAAAACTAAAAAAAGAAACCAGAAAAAACACATTGGCTTCTGCTGATCGGTAGCCATTGTGTACGGAATTTTCTCGCTGTAACAAATTTAGAACGACGTAACGCCGCGTTATCTATCTGAAAAAACTTTTTGAGATGTGCTCTTATTTTAAAAAAACCGTAGTTCCAACATTTTTGGTTTTTAAAAATTAATTTTTGAAATGTGTCACTTCATTTCTGTACATCCTGTATTAAATGATATCCTGGTAAGTAATAAAAATTGTATTTACCTTCCCATTTTCTTTTACTAATATTTTAGCTCTCATGGTTAAGTTATCTTTCTGAAGATGTATATTAATTTTGTACTTTTCTCATTTAATTAAGAAGTTAAGGTCCCTTTTTCCTATGCTCCAAAATCTATGTAAGGCTTGTTTTTCTAATCCAAAATAAAGCTTTGTAAAACCTTTAAAATTGGAATTAAATATTAGCTAAGCATATTTCTGGCAACTGCTCTCCTTAATTAACTATGTTTCTTATAAATATTAGAAAATGTTAAATGTAACAATAAAAAGAAAAAAAATACGACATTCTTAACTTATTATTGCTTATCATTCCTCGGCTATTGGTAATTAAAAACTTCGCTAATTCCCAGGAGATTGTTGTTACTAAAATGTTTGCGAAATTTGTACCACTAAAAAATGTATTGAATTTGCGCTACTTCGGAAACGTCCTGAACTTATTCAGACACTAGAAACTTTTCCTGCAGAAACACAAAAAACATATTCGTTACTAAATAAAACCAGCAGTAGTGATATAAATAGTATCTTTTCTAGACTTTCTGATATAATTGCACAGTATGATGAGTTTTTTGTTGAATTTCGTATTAAAACGTTTGCTGCCGCTGTCGCCGTTTGACTCGCGTCTGTATTTCACACCTATCTAATTAGATGACTCCTTTATTATAGTTAACAGATAGTGCAGGAGGAATAATCTAATTAGATAAAAAGTCCGAATCTCTCTAGCATGTCATCTAATTAGATAGTAGGTGTGAATCACAGATGAGTCAAGCGGCGTCAGCGGCAGCCATTGTGTTAAAATGAAGAAAATTGAGTATACATTTTGGATTTCTTCCTTTTGAAAAATTGAATTCAAAATTTGATACAATTCTATATTTTTGGAGTGAAGACCCATACCAAATTTCATAGACACATAGCTCGTTGTGTTTTTGAGCTGGAGGGTTCACATTCACACAAAATGTCTACAATTCTAGTTATAAAAATATATGCCGATTTCATACATCTAGCTCATCTTGTTTTTGAGTTATGTGCTCACAGACCGACAGACTGACATAATTCCAAAAATGGTTTCTCGATGCAGAAATTTTTGACAAATATAATACTTTGTATATTTCGTATACAAGAAAGTAAAAATATTTATACACATTTCTAAATTGTATAGATTTTTTATTGAAGATAAAGCATTCTATTTCTAAGTAAATGATTAATGTATTGAATATAAATTCACACTGTCAACTTCAAAAGCGATTAACCCTTAAATGCCCAGTGTTGCCTTTAAGCAACATACCTAAATTTGTCTTCTGAAATCTCGAGAATAAGATTGAAGCTCTAATGCCTGTTGTTGCCAATAGAATACATACAGAAAATTTTATTAAATCAATTGACAACATATAGATGGCAACCTGAGTGCGGATTTAAAAGTAAATTCATGCTTTTCACTTGACGTTGCATCTTTTTTTGCTTTGTTTGTACGCTTGAGAGTACCTTATTTTATTCTACACTCTTGAAGGAAATTCCTTATCCGTATTATTACTTATTAAAATTCATCTGTGTTTAATATTATTATAGAATTTTTTCATGGAAAATTTTTTTCTGAAATAAAGGCAAGTGTTATCAGTTGGTAACAAACTGTTTTTTAACCAAAAACGTACTTAAAACAAAATAGAATTTTTTAAAGTATTTTGCCCATGTTTTACTCAAGAAATGAAAGTAAAAATACTGAATTTTTTAAAAAAAAAATTGGGCTTTTAAGGGTTAAAACCTTTCATTGTATAAAACCACAATATTCCTTTTCTAATCAAATGTTCTGTACAATGGCATGCATAGTACATTTTTAACGAGGAATCTTTGTTTACAATAGCCTCTTCAAATTTTATGAGTGTGTCAGTCCCAAGAACAGCTAATTTTCTCGTTTTCGTCATTTCCAGAACGGTTCCTACATGTTTAATGACTAATTTACTTAATGAAAATGATTTATTGGATTAAAAATTGACGATGTGTGAAGAGTTTCACGCCTTGTGCTCTAGCAGTCACCTCCATGTGCTTCTGCTTTGTAGACGCGGTTGCCTACAAGCAAGCCTACGTCTTGCTAATGAGCGCATATTTCATCTGGCGAGGAAGAGATGAATTGATAATGCGGATTTTATGACATCAATCGGTGGTTCGTTATTTTTCTTAAGATGAAGTATCTCGATGCGATTTTTAACCGATTTCGTCTTAAATGTAGGCCATTAAAGAGGACTGTTGAAACCCGATGTGAAATTTAGTAATTTCATCTTAACCCTTAAAAGCCCGATTTTTTAAAATTTCATTTAAAAATATTTTTGACTTTCATTTCTGGAATAAAACATTGGAAAAATACTTTTAAAAATCCTATTTTGTTTTAAGTATGGTTTATGGTTAAAAAACAGTTTGTTACCAACTAGCAAAACTAAGCTAAATTTCAGAAAAATTCCATGATAAAATTCTATAATGCCAAACACAGACGAATTTTAATATATGATAATACGGATAGAGAATTTCCTTCAACGTTGTAGAATAAAATATGGTATTTTCAAGTGTATAAACAAAGCTAAAAAATGCAGCCTCTATTGAAAACTATCGATATATTTTTACTTTTTTTTATCAGCACTCAGGCTGCCATCTTTATATTGTAAATTAATTTAATAAAAATTTCAGTGTGTATCCTATTGACAACAACGGGCATTAGAGCTTCAGTCTTATTCTCCAGATTTTAGAAGACAAAATTGGGTATGTTGCTTAAAGGCAACATTGGGCATTTAAAGGTTAAATGTAAGCTTTAAAAGGGAAATGATGAAACCAATAGTACCTTAAATTTTGTGAAGTTTCTGTTTAATTTTTATCTTGATGTAGATAATAAATAATATATCTAGTTAAAATTGGTGTTATGTTTCTGTTTGCTTTAAATGCATATATTTTTTACTCATGGCATTTGAAAAAAATATAGATTAATATTTTTTCGAATTTCAAAACTTCCAATTTTTTTCAGAGCAATATTTTGTATAATTTAACGAACTCGTAGTTATGGTAATATTTAATAGATACTAATACAGTTTGTATCCATTAGCAGTTTTCAACGCATTACAATTTGAGTTGTTCTTACAGAACACTTATTTACATTCTCATTAGGATTGTTATCATAGTTATGAAGGAAAAATGATTAAAACCAGATGAACAAATCATGGAATAGGCTTTATATCCTGGGGATACATTGCAACCATTCAAGGTTGAAAATGACTAATGACTCGTGACTAATTGACGGTTAATATGTTTTGAGAATTAACGTATATTTAGAAAGGAGTAGGATGTTTTAGAATCAATTAGCTAAAGAACTTAGACGGTTAGACACCTTAATATCATCTAAGTTCTGTAAGTTCTGTCCTCCCTTGAAAAGTGTACAATAAATTATGCTACAAATCGTCGCTTAACAAGCAATACCGCCTATCTCAATTTTTTGAAATTTCAAAGAGGAAGAAAATATTCAGTTTTTCGCAACCAATAACGGATATTTAATTTTTTTAACATCTGATACAAACTTAAGACTGCATGTTGCTACTAGATGTGAAAAAAATTCAGAAATATTCGTTATTGCGTGCGAAACACTGAGTATTTTCTTCCTCTTTGAAATTTCCAAAAATGGAGATAGGTGGTGTTGCTTGTTAAGCGACGAAATGCTTTTATTATGCATTTATCATATTTATAATATATTATTTTTGCAATGAATAAAATCTTTCTTTAATTTATGATAATTTTTATCTTCGATTTATTTGTGTCCTAATTTTCATTGGCAAAAAGATTGTCACCTTACTAATATTTCATCCATTAAAACAATCTTTAGGTGAAGAAAAACTTGATAGTTAAAATATTTTTGTATTAAAATGACAAAGGGTACATTTTCATAAAACTCGCGATAAGCAGACTGCACAAAAGCAATAAATAATGTTAAATACTATTTTTAGTTTTTAAAAACCTTATTTGAATAGTTAAGAGACATAATGATACTGTGAATTTCAATGTTAATTCTCCTACATGTTTACTCGTGAAATTTATTATGCTTAAATATTTTATGTCAACAAAAATGCCTGCATAGCCTTTTATCTTTGAAGGAAAAATGCATTCTTGGCGCGAAGTGAGGTAATGGTGCGTATTTAATTAGAGTGAAAGGAAAATGAATTTAATTTAGAATACTCTTCAGATTACTTTTGAATGTATGAATTTGTTTTTAATTTTCTTAGTTGAATAATGGTAAATAGATGAATTTTCAGAGATTTAAAGATTTTCAATTGAAAGCTGAGATATTCAGTGAAAAACGTTTGACTGCAAAAATGATGAATAAAACACGAGAAATTAAATCATAGGTTCAGAAATAGTGAATTCAGGTGACGCCACATTTACATGACAAACATAAATGTCACCGAGCATTCAACTGAGCGTTGCCATAGACCATATGCTGTGTTGTGATGGTATGCCTTTATACCTCTTGCAGAATGTGAAATGGATTCTGATATTAAATTGGCGGGGTCCATTTGACTTGTATCACGTGATCATGAATTGCGTCATTACAAATATATGGGCAGGACCGAGTGTAAGTAGGAACACATTAAACACAAAACAGTCCGACTTTTATTAACCCTTAAAGGCCTAGTGTTGCCTTTAAGCAACATACCCAATTTTGTCTTCTAAAATTTTGAGAATAAGACTGAAGCTCTAATGCCTGTTGTTCTTAATAGGATACACACTGAAATTTTTATTAAATCAATTTACACTATATAGATGACAGCCTGAGGGATGATAAAACATTTAAATAAATTAATGTGTTTCACTTGAGGTATGCTTGTACGCTTGAGAATACCATATTTTCTTCTACAATGTTGCAGGAAATTCATTATCAGTATTATTATTTATTAAAATTCATCTATGTTTGACATTATAGAATTTTATCAAGGAAATTTTTTCTGAAATAAAGCCCAGTGTTGTCAGTTGATAACAAACTGTTTTTTTATCCAGAAACAATACTTAAAGCAAAATAAGATTTTTTTAAAGTATTTTTTCTATGTTTTATTTAAGAAATGAAACTCAAAAACATTTTAAAATCAATTTTTTTAAAAAATCGGGCTTTTAAGGGTTAAACTTTGATAATACAAATGCAAAAGCTTGTATTCCTTAATGTGAAAATCTAAATTATTGAAAAAGATAGTACGTAGTCAAGTGAGAAATGCACGCTATTTATTTTATTTCGGAATATTTGCATTCGTAATCTGCTGATAAGTTACATCTCGAACATTTTTCAATACAATGTTACATTTATCAAAATTAAAGTTTTAGTGGAAAGCAATATTGTATCGAGTTTGAAATATTTTGAATACAGGGTGTTTATCATTCTTCGGCGATATTTTCCTTTATATTAACATTTCCACAGTTACTAACTCTTTGATGTGATGTGGAAGTTTAGAGAGGGGAGCCGGCGCAAGTGTGTTCGTCGTCTGACCGTGATTCAAAATTACGAGGCCAGTCCCAAAATAGTCCTCGTATTGCTTCAAAATTGGACGTTAATATAACTAAACTAATCCACAATTACTCGTGAATGTAAATGTATCACCTAAACGAATGACTTTTAACCTGTCGGGATAAACAAAAGGCATTTAATTATCAACTCTAAGCTGAATACAAAATTTTGAAAATAATTTTAAAATGAAGTGTTTTGAAATTTTATTTCCTATGACTATGTCCCTCAAAGATACCTATTCTGTTATTCATCACTGTTTTCCCATCACTGTTTCTGTGATGTTCTGCGAAATCACTATTTTCTCACACTGTAATGGATTCTCATCACTGAAATAGATTCATTTCGCATTGTAACACTTTCTCATCACTGAAACACATTCTTTAAAAGTGTTTCTTCAGCACTTCTGATAATAACATCAGTAAGAGAGGTAAACCTGCTTCCGATTATTTTTTGATTTAAATTCAGCCAGTATCTCTTCAAATTTCTGAAATGCAGAGATTTATTTTGAATCAGAAATACACAACTGGAAGAAGAGACGAATGTTCCCCAAGGTTACACACTTGAGAATATCTTAAATTTTTCTGAATGATTGAGATTTTAATTCTGTTAAATACTCGAACAAAGAGTTGAAAAATATTGTGGAACCAATTTCGAATGTACTTTCTAGCAATAAATTATAAGTGGTTTACTTTTATTAGCTTCTGTAAATGAAAAAATTCAGAAATTTAAAATGGAATGGCAGTCAAAAGATTTATACGTAAATGCTTTATTCCTTCAAATTGACTGTTGGGATGTAGTTAATATTCGCTGTATTTACTCCGCACTGCACAATTTTCTCTTTTAGTAAAAGTAATGTTACTATGTATAAGAAAAAGTAGTTTAGTTATATTAACTCGGTAACAGTGTTGATTCTGTACCATCCAATTAGATGATCCTCCTCCTGTTTTAGGAATGTATTGTCGTATTGCTTCAACAAAAAGCCTTGAGAACACCTGATATGTTAAAGGTTATAGATCATTTTTGTACTGAACGATAACGACTATGAAGACTTAATTTTAGATTAAAAATGTGAAAATGCCCTAATTCGACGCATGAACTGAGTTCTGGATACACTGTTAAGGGGGTTGAAGTACAATTTTGAAGCAACATACGGGCTACTGGGGAACATATCTCGCACTTTTGAACCATGGTCAAATAGCGAAAACGACACTTGAGCTGAAACCACTCTCTCCAAATTTTCAACTCGAAGCTGCCGGAGACGTTTGACCTAAACATCAGATTCAACGTGCATATACAGCGGATCCTTGGTGGAATCGTGTTTGGAACATGTAAGCCAAGATCTTCCCGCCACGGTCCTTAAAGGGGTGTTATGAATACAAGAAAAATATTATATGCTATTGAGCTTAACTAAAAAGAATTAAAACATCAATTATTCAATTAATTTCTTTGCTGGATTACTTTCCTTCAAATCAAAAACTAGTATGCAAACAATTTTATTAATCGGTGACTTAAATTATTTTAAATTAATTGAAGAAAGGAAGAAATGATAATGATGTTGATACGCACCATTTGTGCAGTGTAGGATTTTTAAATAAATTAGTATTCCCTATATTTAATGACATTGTAAATTACTTTCCTTCTAATAACTTTAAAAAGAAATTAGAAACTTTAAAAGAAGGTGGAAACTTTTTCTGAAGCATTTCGTTTGCATCCAAAACCAAATAGAATAACATTTTCTTTGAAGAAATAAATGCATTTTAGTGGTAATACCCCAGCCCCTTTCAAGTATCAGTTGCAAATAAATCATTAATTTCAGGGAGGTTAAGGGATCAAAAGATTTGATTAAACTTTAAAAAATTGATTGCCATTTAAGATTGACCTCTGGATACAAGAGCGACCAATTTCCGTGTAAACGAAAGAGTTTTGATGGTTTTATTTTATCAGAAAAGTTTAGGAAATCGTATCTCGAATTTAGAGAAGAATGGTTTTAAAAAATGGGTACATTAACGGAAGAATATTCGCATCATGATAGAACCCCCCTCCACCTTTTGATGTTTACACTTTACACCATCACGTAAATATCCTAAATTAAAAATGCAAAACGAGTTTTAGCCTCAAATGACTTTCCATTCCAAAGTTTCACTCGGAAATCGAGATATCGCTACACTTTCAAAAATGCTATTGCGATCCTCTAGCTTTTCTTGACGTTTTTAAATTCAAATGCGGCATCTACATCTGTACCTCCACACGGCTTGTTTTATTTCTTTGCCCATCATGGGTAAGGCTGCATTTAAAACTGCATAATAACTGCAACAAGAAAAGAAAAGAAAAAAGTCCATTGCGAAAGAGCGCCTTCAGCATTCGAAGTTCTCGAAGAAGGCTCTTGTCCGTGAACGAAGATCTGTGAAATGAGGGTCCATATGCCATTTTGAATACTGTCCGCATTTTTGAATATTTAAAAGCGAAGTGGAAACACAGTTAGGATACAAATTTATTCTGAAGGATGCACGCATGGGAAAAGGGAAGTGCAAGAAGCATTAGTGCTTGCGCTGTTTTTTCTAAGTGTGGTAAAACCCGAAATGCGGGGAAAGCTTTAATAGGATGCGTGGAAGACCGTTGTAGAACTCCAGCACGCGAGTTTTGTAGAAAATTTCCCGAAGGTACTCACGTAGTCTTAAGGAAGATCGATCAAAACATACTTTCTGGAAGCCTTTAATTAGATTTTCTTCCAATACCGAATGATAGAAATTGTTTTTCTTTCTAATCAGGTGCAAAGTTTCCGAATGGCATTTTTAGTATATGAATTTTAATTGCGACATCGAGAATTGACCGCTGGAATCAGACTTGAAAAGGACAGATTTTAACCGTCAGCTGCAGCATTTTGAAACCGCTATTTAAAAACAATGTTTGCAAGAAACCACCTCACCAACACCTTCCTAAATCGCAGATTTGACGTCATTTGAACTCGATTATAAATTGGTCACATAGAGCTGACTCACAAATATTTACTTTTGACGTAAACTTACGTCCTTCCATAGTGGTCTAATGGGGTGTTGGGAAAGGAAAAAATTATGACGCTTTTCGTGGAAAAGTTAAACGCTTATAGCTCCGCAATCAAATAACAGAGAGAGCTGGTTTTAGTTTCATTTAACAGAGAAAGGTAGACATTGAAGATTGCAAAAAGACATTTAAAATTTGGTATTACGGTTTAGTCGCAATCGAGTTGCGAATTTGGTGAAAATCACGAAGAATTTGATGACGTCGCAGCGACCGATGCGCGCGCAAGCAGTGACCAACCTAGCTTCCCGCGTTTTCTCATACCTAACTGTCTGGCGGCCTCAGTCGCTTGCGGCAGTCGGTTGTGAGCGGTATATTAACTGGATTTTCCAAATTTTGCTTCATAGAAATTTCTAGAAACTGCCAAAATGAGTCAGAGAAGTGATTTGTTGAAGCGGAGACGAATTTTTGAATTGTTTATTTCTCGTACCATCTTCCGATTTTACATAAGATTGTTACTAACAGAAATTGCATCCAATATTAATAATATGAATAAATATACTACATTTGGAAACAAGAATTTTTTCGCGAAAAAAACCCCAACCAAAATCATGAATTAATCACATAAATTGAGAGTTACAAAGAGCTACCCCAGTCACATAATCTCGGAGTCACAGAGAGTTATTTCAGTCACATAGAGCTACTTTAGTCACAATTGAGTAAGGTAAGTAAGTTTACGCCCCTCAATCCCAGCGGCCGTTTCGCAGAGACAGCCACCCGTCGAATTTTCGTTCACATCTGTTGAAGCATAGATAGAAACAGAATATGTCAGAAAAAGGAAAAATTGAATAGCAAGATACTAACAATTCAGTTCTCATTACTTTAATTAACATTCAGAAAAAAAAGCTTTTTTTTTTCAGGACTGAATGCTTTTCGCCTTAAACGTTTTAATTCCACCATTTGTGATCTACAGTTTTAAACACCTTGCCCTACGAATTTAGTTAACATCCTAATTAGACGACACCGCACATTTCGGATATTTTTTTAATATTTCAGTCTATTTAAGTTGGTAGAGGATACTAAGTGATTTTTGTATTTAAAATTAATTGCAACGTTGACTTTATTACCAATTTACATATCAAAAATTCTGTAATTCGATGCACGTGTCAGGCACGTTGTTGTAAGCGAAGGGGTTAATTGGACAGAAACCCCATTTTAACATATTTGCATTCTTGAAAGAAGCTGGACAGTTACATTCTGTTTGATTTTTAACTATTCACGGCAATTTTTGTTGCTAATAAGTTCTTGTTTCATCCCTTGAAGTAAATGCTTTGATTTTAAATTTTGAATGAAATTACTGGGGTTTTCTAAACCCTAATATTATGCGCAGTTTATTATTTAAAAGAAGCTTGCGACAGAATTATACACGCGTTCTTGCAAATAGGTCTAAATAGTCTTGAGCCTTAGGTAATTGTCATTTATGTGCAACTCCATAGAAATAAGAGGTAAACACAGTAGCCCGGGAAAATCGTGGAATTCTGTAGAAAATAAACTGACATCCAACTAGCGTAAATCGGATGATATGCAGTTGGAGGTTTAATCTATCATTTTATCCCCACGAGATCGAAAATTTTGTTTTTCACTTTCTGTAGATATACCCAGATTCGAAGATATTTCGTTTTCAAACTTTTTAAAAAAAGCCAGGAAAAAGAGTTTCAATCTTTACTCTTTAGATATTTTATATATCCTTCCTTAAAAATTCCAGTTCTTATGCAACTGCGTATTTGGTAAACTTTGCAACGAAAGTGTTTATCGGAGTGCTTATTTCCTTGGTATAAGTTGCACAGTACTTAATTTTAATCTTTGTAATTGATTCACTTTGTAAGATTTTGACATGTTGGACAGCTGGAAAGAAATGCTGAATTATGGAGCATATAAAGTAATACCCAGAAGGCACAAAATTAGGTGAAAAATCTAAGCATCTCGTATCTTTATCCTTTCTTCTAGATCGAAAGGATACGATCTCAAAACAGAATATGGTATCTGATTAAGTAATAGAGGAAATTCTCTAGTCAAGAGGCTAAGGAAAATTTATCTTAAGGACAATGTCAGTGCCCTTAAAGGATACTTATTATTGCCAAATAATCTTGTGGTCTTCATTTCTTCAATCGATTTGTTCCTGTTGATGTATATATGTACCATCACCAATTCAAAGGATTTAAAAAGAGAAATGGATTGAGGGATCGAAGAATGGTACGTTTTCAACCTAACAGATACTTCTCGAAATATTTTTTATCTGCCTGTCTGTATTGTTCTTGTTTCAACAATTTTTACAGATTTTTAAAGTGCCATTTTCCATTTCCATGCATTCGGAGCAGTATGGCCAAATCTGACTTTTGCGCCATAAAAATAAATACAACCAAACTTTGAAACTAAATGAACTTCTGGTGTATCTGTAGGAAATTTGGAAGTATCATTCTATATCAACTTAGTAATCGCAACCAAATTGACTCGATAAACGTTATTACTTTGCTGTCAAAATATGATATGAAGCCCTTGGACAAAAGTAAACAGATGATAAAACAAACGTAACTTTCATGAAATATGCAAGAAATGTTTTCTGTCTTGTTGATTGCATTAGCTTATTTGTTGGAACAGAAAAATGATACATATACGCATAAATTGCATCTCGGAATGATAATTCTTCCTATAGATATGACTCGTTGTGGCCAGAGTGGATTTTGAGAGAGAGATCTCTCTTATGCTAGTGGATTCCATTTTCGATGCACGCGGTCTACTGAATAAATAATAAGAATGCAAGCAGAAGAAACAGTCTAAGAAGCCAATAATTTTGAATACAGATGATATTGTTACTCCACATTCCTCGCATCGTAGTCCAATCCTTTGAATCTTTAAGTAGCAAGAACCATTATAAAATTATGCAAGCTTATTACATCGTTATGGTAAAAAACTATAGGAAAATGGGTGTAGTTTTTAAATAACGGAGAATAATCGAATTATTAAAAATTATCAATTTATAGTACGTGAGTTATGATCCATATCAATTCTCACGGAATTATCAGTTGTTAAAAACGTGGGAAGAAAGTGAATTATTCGATAATAAGTGACATATTTTTCTCATTTGTATAGAAAGCTTAATTTAAATAATTAAAACGCATAATGGAAGTGATTGATTTATATTATTGTTAAATATTAAAACGCATAACGTAATTGATTGATTTATATTATTCTTAAATATTAAAACGCTTACAAAAGTCTATTTTGGCTTTTTTTTCTAAAGGATTAAATGACAGCCTTTCATTTTGTTGCAAAGAAATTTATGCTCATTAATGCGATGAAATTGTTTAATTTTTTGCAGAAATGAATGGCGCAGTTGCTAGACACGATTAAATACTATTTAGAGCTTCTTCAGGACTTCGCTCACTTGAATTTAGATTCTAAGTTAGATACCGTTTTTGAGTAACACCAGAGTTGTTTGGGATGGATCTCGCAATTTTGAAAGAAATTTAGATGTTGAGGATGACACCAGAACCAGCTTCCGTCTCCAAACTTTAATGGGACACCACAGTGTGGATGCTTGTCTTCTGACATCAGATTTAACTCGTAGTAGGCCCACATACACGGTGGAATCTGGTATCGTACTTGTAATCCTCCGATCTCGAGGCCGAGACTACCACCAGGCCGTTGTGGCCTGTTTAGACGCTAAGGGGTTCGTTGTTTCAGGAATGTGAATTCACTTATGAAGTAGAACCGGAGTTTGAGCTTCAGGGACATGTTTTCATGCAATCTAAATCTAAAATGACCTGAATTATTACTAAAAGCTTGATTACTTAAGGTTCAGAAATCCTACTTCATAAATATAAATAATAGAAAAGTAAATAGATCCGGTTTGAAACGGTATTTGTTTTTTGGAGCACTTTTCTCTACTAAGTTACGAAATAAGAATAGAAAGAAAAACTTATGAAATCTATTTCTAAGAGCTTATATTTCATTTTTTCCTGAGAAAAAGTTCAACTCCTGTGGACCTTCATTGATTTTGTTTTATTTCTGTGAAAGGATAAGAAAGGGGCACGGAGAATAAATATACACACACAAAATCAAATCAAATCTAGAGAGATAAGCCAACAAAGACCTTTAAATCCATCAATCATTCACTTTCAATCAGAAACAAATGTTTTGTCGAGGGTAATACGTACCAACATTTCCTATCGTATGTATAGAAAGAGAAGAGTACACAGGTGGTTGTTATAAAACAGGTATTTATTTGCGAGGATGGCTGAAATGCCGATGACAGCGAAATAAAAGGGCATGTAGGGCACGTATGACGTGCTTGTCTGTTGATTTTCCTT
This sequence comes from Araneus ventricosus, assembly GCA_013235015.1. Classification (NCBI taxonomy): domain Eukaryota; kingdom Metazoa; phylum Arthropoda; class Arachnida; order Araneae; family Araneidae; genus Araneus; species Araneus ventricosus. The sequence continues at coordinate 669,839 of BGPR01000376.1, read as the reverse complement.
TTGTCGATCGTTTCCATAACTTGGGGATCTTTGTGCGCTACCTTAAAACATGGCATTATTGCCTTTTATATGCTTTGTTCTGATAAGTTGGCTGTTAAAATTGTGTTGTTATAAGAAAGCTTATAGTTATTGAATTATGTCTGTCATTGGTAATAGTAACCCAAGATGTGTGGGATTATTTTTATTTACTTATAGATTGTGTTAGGTTTCTGTATGGGCGAGTTTTCTGTTTTGTTTATTTACATTAAAATGCCTTAACTAAGTAATTCCGGTGTAATGCTAAGTCAATGGAATCTTCAAAGCGAAAGTTCAAAAATAATGCAAATAAAGTTATGGTTTTTAATTAAGTAAAGAAAACAGAAAACTCGTCCGTAATTGCAAAGAAGAGATTTTCGTGAGAAGAGGTTTCCGTGTAATTGCAAACCTCTAGATGGAGTTCTTTATATCTTGGTATAAGAGAAAAGAAAAAGTGGATTTAAAATTATGCAGTATCGTAAGCAATGTAGCAAAAGGGCAATGAAAGAATTTTTTAACTCCTTTTTTCCTTTCTCATATAGGAAGATATAAAAAATTGCAATCATCAAAATATTCGTCCTAGAGATTTTGATGAATCTGCATGTTTTAAACGTCAAATTTCGATACCATCTCTGAAATTATGTCCGTCTGTCTGAACACAACTCAAAAAGAGAATTGGCTAGGCAAATGAAATTTGATATGTAGTCTTTATACCGAAATCGTAGACCTGTATCAAATTTTGAACGAAATCCGTCAAAAGGAAATCTGTTTGTCCGTACGCGTGCACATGAACATAATTCAAAAATGCAACGAGTTAGATAGTTGAAATTTGGTATATTGTATTCTTACCAGAATTGTAGATCCGAACCAAATTTAGACCAAATCTGTCAAACGGGTGATTGTACAGGGTGGTCATACATTATTGGACCCATTTCAAAAATTAATAAAAAAAATCTAATAATGTTGCTATTACGGTTTTTTAAAAATGAGAGCACATTTTAACCCTCTGAGCGCTCAATTATTTTGAATTTTTAGCTATCAGGTTAGAAATCTTAGCTTTTAAAGTAAATGAATCGATCTTTTTTGTATTCAATTATATCTCTGAAATCTTGAAATTACTTTATTCATGAATGTTTAAGAAAATATAAATACGAGCTAACTGCTTTTGAACTGAACATGAAGAACAGAAAAAGACGTTTGCGCCGCTCGGAGTGTTAACAAGTTTTTTTTCAGATTAGCAACGCGCTGTCACGGTGGTCTAGAAGGTTGTAAATTATTGGACATCGTACATTTTTTAGAGCCATTATATACGACACTACTAAAGCTAGAAGAAAAATAAAAGCATGTATTTGTAGGGAATTTTACGCTCTTTAATTTGTTAAATCAATTGTAATTCGAAAACTGAATACTTTTCGAGATATTCAAGAAAAACTAAAAAAGGAAACCAGAAAACGAGCATAGACTTCTGCTGATCGGTAGCCATTGCGTATGGAAATCTCTCGCTGTAGCAAATTTAGAACCTTGTAGTGGTACGACACCAATCTGGAAAAAAATTTCTTATTTGCTCTCTCATTTAAAAAAATCCGCGGTTGTAACATTATTAGTATTTTTATTAATTTTTGAAATGGGTTCAATAATGTATGGCCACCCTGTATATCGCTCTGTGTGAATATAAATTCTATACCTAAAAAATGCAACAAGCAAGAAAAATTAAATTTAATATGCCATCTTGACACTTAAATTTTAGATCTATAGACACAGATCGAGGTAAAGAGTTTAAAATCCATACTCAATTTTCATCTAAGCACTAAATGCACTATATAGAATTATGGCGTGGCAGAACACTTCTTCTGGCTATTAAAAATTTTTTAACTTCTTAAAGTAAATATTTTTAAAATTATAAAAATTGTGAGACCATGTCTAAGAGAGCATTATATTATGTTGTATTCGTATGCGAACAGGATTTCATTGAAAGAATTTTGAAAAAGACATTTTTTAAAACTCATTTAGGTTTAGTCAGTAAGAACTTCTAGTAATTTTTTACTTGCGTTCACTAAATGAAATTATTTCTTTCAATCCATTCATTAAATGGCGTTAATAATTTTAAGTAGCAGTTTTTATTGTTATTAGAAATTTTATTTGGAATAAGTATTAATTTTTAGCCAATAAATACAGAAATTCGAATATTTTTGAAATAATTAAATTTGTCTTGTTTTTTATCAAGTTTACAGCAAAAGTAAATATAGTTGTTTTTATTAATAGTTTGTTAGAACACTCAGATCAGGTTGGTGCACTTTATACTCCATCCCATTTTATCAAATTCTGTTCTTATTTAATTACATAAAATTTTAATTTTTATAGTGCAATAAGATTAGGGGTTTGAATGGATGGATAATATACACATTTGTGTCCGAATTTTAGCAGCTATCCTCTTCGTTAGCTGGATTTCCTACACCTCAATCTCCAAATCGGTCAACTGTGATGCACATTATACGCCGTACCTGTCCGCAAAGGGTTAAAGAAAAGCGCGCAAAAAAGCATTGCATAAGAACAAAATTACAATCGTTATTTCATTGATTAAGAGAACTACTTTTTTTCCTGTCGTCTTTAAGGTCTTTTGCAAAGATTGCTCTGCAATCTGTGCTTTGAAACAATGCATTTGAAAACAGATCAATCACAATATTGTGATTGATCTGTTTTCCATCCATGTCAACAAATCAAGCCGTCATAACTAAAAGTTAACGGCATTTTACAAGCTTCTGGTCTTTGTCAGCTCTCTGAATAACACATTTATCAAAGGTAAATAATTAACATGATTTAAGTTCACTTTCGGAATCTACATCTACGCGCTACAGCGGCGCTGCAATAAGATCTGAAAGAGGAACGGAAATAATAAGTATGGGGGTTTCTATTCATTGTTGAAAGACGAACCATTACCACATGGACAGAATTTAGTAATAGATAATTGCTTTTGAATAAGATATGAATTAGATCCCATTCTCAACAGGATTTATTGGCATTGTTACCCCTGTGGCATCTGAGCTGGAGATGGATTTGTCTCTGGATTGGTAGAGCTAATACTACGTCCGCATTTGTGGTATTCATTGCTCATTAAAGATAGGGAATTGGGCCCATTATCTTCCGAGAAGGTTGTGGGCTATTATGATTGCGTTATAATTTCACCTAAATAAACGAGACGCTAAATCTTGCTGCAGAATCCATGTTTCCCAGACCGTGATTCTTCGAAGAGGTTGAGTCGTCATCAATTTGTCTGAAATTTCAATTATTACTTGATTGGTGGGTTGTCGCTTTGGCAGAGAGGAAAGGGAAACGTTAGGTTGTCTCCTCCTTCGACGTTGTTGTCAAAAAGATCGCAATTATTTATGCAGAAGATATATTGTCTTTAAATCAGAAAGATTTGTATTTTTTTAAACTTTCGGTTAATGCATAATGTATTAGGGAATTTTTAAGTGCTGACGAATTTGTTTGCGGTACTGTATTTTGATTATCCTAACTTCTGATATAAAGTTTGTTTCTCACAGCTTCTTTGGGTAAGATATTAACTTGCAATTTTGCATATTAAATCAGTCAGCTTCTCTGTTCTAAAATAACTCGCATAAATGAATTTAATTAAAAAGTTTTAAAATAAACTTTTATCAGTGTGCAAGTAAACATCATTTTTTAATTTTGATATTTTTTTTACTTTCTAAGCTTGAAATCTATTGTTTCTCAAATTGACTACCAGGTTTGCCCCATCATTACGGAATAAAAATTTAATTTATGATTAACTGATAATTAACGCGTTCGCTGTCTGGATTCACGTCTGATATTCGAACTATTTTTCTAATTAGATGGCCTCTTCTCTGCTATCTCTTAATTAAAAAAATGTGAAAAAATATCAAAATAAATTTAAAAAATCGAAGTAATAACAAAACCCAAAAAATAACAAATTAACACAATCATTGTATTGGTAACGCGTGAATGCAGCAGCAACCAAAATAACAATGTTGTTTTCTTGTATTCTTAATTTATGTTTTTCTTTACACTTTCATTTCGGGATTTTTTAGGTCACGGGGGCAGGGCCGGATTTACACATGTCTATGCCCTGTGCCCCCTTTCCTCACAAGAAGGTTAATATATAATATCAAATTGAATATACAATAGTTTATTTTTGAAATATATAAGCACTCAAAACAATATTTATAATCCTTGAGCAACATTAAATTTTCAATTCAAAATTATACTAATGAAGTAACATAATAACGCCTACAAAAATACTCCATTTCTTGAAATCGTGTGAAATACCTACTAGAACTTCTTCGTTCGCGTTTTTATCCGTAAATAGGTTTGATGAGTCATTGAAGTGGAGAGATCTTCTGAAATACCTTTCAAGACAAATAAGTTCAAAGGCAAGAGACGATAAGGTCACATAGAAGAAATGTATCGCTCAATATATTTAATGTAATGTACGAATGCAAGTTTCAAAAACTTCATTTCATATGACCTTTGAAAATAGCGCTGAAAAATGTGTAAATATTTGGTTATTTCCCCTGACAGCTGTGCCCTAGGCCATGGCCTAGGTTGGCCCTATGGGAAATCTGACCCTGCACGGGTGCTAAATTTTTAGACGCTTTGTCAATCCCCTTACTTGAGAAAAAAACTGACTTCTTTTAAACTCTTGCTGTTTTGACTTGTGAAACTGAAAGAGATCTTTAGAATTTCCAGTTGCATTTGCAGTGAGTTTTCTGACTGATGAAACGTTGTCAAAAAAATAAATCAATGTTTCTTTAACATTTGTATCTTTTTTTATTTCTTCTCTTTGAATATAAAATTTTAAATGTGTTCTATTGAATATTCACAGATGCTGTAATGTGCTTAATATCCTAAGTTTTTGTTTTAATTTTTGTCTTTTGTGTCCTGTTTTACTATTTGATGTTGTTTTATGAACGTTTCTGTCACTTCCTTTGTCTTCTGTTTAGTTGTTGAGAAATTTTGCTTTTGCTGTTGCTCTTTGCATGCAGTGTAATTCAGTTTTGTTGCTATGTTCTGTAAATTTGTTGTAATGTTTTTCTTTCTGTTTTGTTGTTATTTTGTACTCCCCTCCGTCCGGGTCAGTGCCTTACACCCTCTGGGTAGGCTGTGCCGGCGTGGGCAAATAAATAAAAAAAAAACTTTTGCTGTGTGTGGCTCTTGATAAAGTGCATGGCCGAGTTCCTCCATTTTGAATTTTTTTTAATCTCTTAATTACAGTAGAGAAGGGGCAATCTAATGAGACTTTAGGTTTGAATCGTGTTCGATTCATACAGCGATTAACGTGCTAAGTTCTGAAAATATTAAAACAGTATATTGTAATCGAGAAGACGCAAGTGTGCAAAATTTCAAAACTAGCACATCAGGAAGCGAGTGAAAAATTGATTAAAAAATTCTATCTTTACAAACATGAACAAATCCTAGTCAACTAAAAGTGTTTTAAAAAGAATAAGTCAGTGAGGCAATTTTCTAATTTTTTTAATAGTTTCCACTTATTATATAACGTTATAATGCTATTTCATGTTGTATTTGTATACGCATATGAACGACTATGTTTGATCTGCCAAATACAATCAATTTATCATTTTGAGACTGTTGCGTAAGGTATCTACGTAAAGGTGCAATGACAATATCGCAGGATAATTTCATAATTTAATAATATTTTTTATATTTGGCATACTTTTGCAGGAAAAAATATACCTTTCTCGATCGAATGATGGGCTATGTCCATATTCGAAATGCTACAACTTATTTCCTTGAAATATTGCTGGATTAGAGGAATATCCTGAATTTTCGGTTAAGATTTTAAGATCTTAGCTTTTAATAAGGGATAATTAAAGGTGCAAGATTTTTACACAATTTTTGTTACTTTCAAACTTTTCAAAACTCCGCTTTTGCTCTAATATCGACCCAAAAATTATACAGATCCACAGTTCTATGAGTTAATGCAGTGGAATTCCTGTGAATTGAGTGCATTAAGAGGATCAATGAAAAGTTTCTACAGGCTCACAAATGCACTTAATGAGATACTGTTCCACTGACAGCCAACATTTCCTCTGATGAGGATATTGAATCGCATTTTAAAGGTATACGCAAGATTTATTTTTATTAGATGTAATTTCTTATCATTTTCCCTTTTTAATCTTTAAAAGCCTGATTTTCTTAAACATTGATTTTAAAATGCCTTTTGACTTCCATTTATTGAATAAAACGTTGGAAAAATACTTTAAAAAATCCTGTTTTGTTTTAAGTATGGTTCACGGCTAAAAAACAGTTTGTTACCAACTGTCAACACTGGGCTTTATTTAAAAAATCCTTTATAAAATTCGATAATATCATGCACACATGAATTTTAATAGATAATACAAATAAGGAATTTCCTTTAACATTGTAGAATAAAATATGGTAGTTTCAAGCGTGCAAACAAAGCAAAAAAGATGCAGTTTCAAGTGAAACACTTAAATTTATTTCTATTTTCCCATCAGCATTCAAGCTGCCATCTATATATTGTTAATTGATTTAATAACATTTTCAGTATGTATCCTATTGGCAACAACAGGCATTACAGCTTCAGTCTTATTCTTAAGATTTTAGAAGACAAAATTGGGTATGTTGCTTAAAGGCAACACTGGGACTTTAAGGATTAAAGGTAATTTAAGAAGACTGACATTTTTTAAAATGATAAAAATGTAATTTTCTTGTAATGCCTTTTCATATGCCTTTTTTTCTTAAAATTTATAGTTACTAGAAGCATTATTAATCTCTAAGATAGTTTTATCAAGGTAATGCGTAAAAAATTATTCCAAAATATATTTTATATGATGATTTGGAGTAATAATGTACCAATTTGTACATAAATTCAATAATGAAAAATATCAATTCAGAAGTGTGTTAAAGACCATTATAACTTTAATTAAAAATTACTTTTTAAATTTTCTTAACTGTTATTTTCAGTATTATCATCATATTATATAATCTGCAAATCTACCACGAAATTATCAGATATTTAATTTTAAGCTGTAGTTAACTGTGATGCTTTAAAAATACAATGCAGACAAATTTCATTTCATATCAATAATAAGTAATAATTTCGGAGAAACATATCTAAGAACTTATATAATTTTTAAAATTTTGTGGTTCATCCGATGTATTTCGATTCTGGAGATATCATACTAGATGATTTGTTATATTTGGGAAAAAGTTTTGGTACGAAAAACAAAATTTTTGTTTACGATTTTTGTTTGTAATAAGCTTATAACAAGCAGTCATCCATTAGTACAAATTATTTCTGAAGAAAATTAAATGTTGGATTTAAAGAAAGGAAGGCAACTTGAGAATTTATTTTTAAATTAACATATTGAAAAAAGGCATAAGAAATTAAACAACTATTTTCATTAATATTTTCTTATGAAACTGTTTTCCGCCAGATATTAACTCTAAATTAAATACCACAGGTCACATTTTGATGCAGAATTCAGTGTATGGTATCTGAAGGAAACGAACTTTTTTATATATTGATTTTCTCAACTGTTAAATATTTTTACAAGTTTGCACTTTTATCAGCACATTTTTAAAGTTTAGACTAAATACTCACTTTTATCACGAAATCGTAATGATTAATATTTAGTTAATAGCAATGATCATTAATAATACTATGAATGACCATTAATGAATAGCAGTCGTGTCATAAATATTGCTATTTTCAAATGTTTATCTTTCATTTTAGAAATGGAGATAATTAAAAACCAATGAATAGATGATTTTATATTACTATTATTATGTTTAACTATGGCATTATTATGTTAAAAAATGTTAATAATTTTTAAAAATTTGCTTAAAAATAATTTCAAGGAAAATTTAGTTTAATTATTTCTTTAACCAGTAAATTATTATAGTACCAAAAATAACTGGAGCTGTAACTGAATCAATGAAATTAACGATATACACAAAAAAATTAACAAAGACTTTCTCAGGATTTTTGTTTTGAACAATTTCAGTATTTCAAATTTCATTTTTATTCCTTTGATCGCTCTTTATTTTATTATCATCGAAAATATAAGCATCCCAGTCTGCATTTTTGGCATTTCCAAATATATTTCGTCTCGAATCGTTAGGAAAGTTAACTTTATTGAATGATGATGTGCATGAAACGTGCCGATGTGCACGAAGCCGAAAATAAGATTGCCACAAGAGAGTACTTATTTGAAAAGCTCTTTTTTAAGAACTCAACTCCAAGGAGACCGTAAACTTGAAAAAGCAAGAAAATAAATTATTTTTCAGTAAGTATTCCTTCAATTTTCAATTACCCGCGTCTTCTTTTCCTTTTTATAGCTTTTTATATCAAACATCAAAAGCTGCGTTATGGGACGAAAAAAAAATTTGCATTTGACTGTTCCAAGAAGAAAGTCGTCCCATTCGATTTATTTGATTTCGATTATATAAATGTGATTTCGGATATTTCTCAGAGTAGGATATCGGGCCCTTATACGTGTGAATTAGCTTAAAGAAAGAAAAAGCAAGAAAATCTCATTACTGGGAGGAATTTATTCGGAGCATTCTTTCGCTTTTGAAAGATATTTTTAGAGTGCCGGCTTGTATTTCATTTGGGAGTAAGGAAGTAGATTTATTAAAAGTATTAAATTAACTTTTAATTCAATATTTTTTATAACCTTCAGCTTCATTTCTTTTTGAATCACTTCATTCTGGCCAAGTCACGCGAATAATCCAAGATTCTTTAGCGAAGGGATAAGTAGGTTAAATATTTTATAACGAGGAAGTTCTTTTATATCTGTGCTTGCAAGCTTTTAGAAATGAAGTGTATTATTTCGTTCGGTCCTGAAGTCGAAATTAATTTTAGCTCTAGATTCTATAAAGTCTAGACTGTCTGCACAAAAATCTAATTTTAATTCTTTCTGTTGAATATTGCGTTTTTTGTCCACTACTACTTATTGTTGTATTCTTATTCGATTCTTTATATTGGGCGTAAGAAGCAACGTGAAAAAAATGGGATAATTAAATAAAAATTTCAAAAATCTGCAGTACTTTTGAGTAAAAATGCCTTGCTATATAAATTTTGCGGTTGTCAAAATTTCTCGATATACCACCATATAGAACTTCCATTATGAAAAAAACTATAAAATACTTTGAATTTTTGAATTAATATTTAATCTTATGGTGGTAGAAAAGGATGATTAACTTTCAGGTTGCAAAAAAACTCTAAAGGTTTGAATAATATTGATCAAAATATGGTTATGCAAATAGGTAGAAAATGCATTAAAAAAGTTCGCTTATACTCTCGTAAGTATAGGTTTCTATTCTGAAAATGATGTGGTTGTTAATGTTGGTATTTTTCGATATTTTCAATGGACCTTATGCACGTGTCGTCATAGTCACGTGACGACGCGACGCCGAAAACAGCTGATCCGAGTTGAATGATCGGATAAGAATGCATAACAAGCTAAAATAGCCATTTTTTTCAGAAATAATGACAAATAGCCATAATCAGTTATTCAATCAATGTAAAATGTATTGAAACTCAAATATATTTAAAAAAACATTCAGAGATAAAGATTATGTATTGAGAGTTACAAATATAAAAGAAAGCTTCGTCATACGAAGCACATCGTATTTCTGAAGGGATGAAAATGACAACAAACAGCCCTAAATCGACGACACTAGAGAAATAATTTAAAAATTTTCTGCCGAAATACTTCGTTAAAAGATTGAAGAAAAAAAACTTAATAAAATTACAGTCGACAACAAATTGAGTTAATAAAAGAGGGCCTGCGATTGTTATGTATTAAAACTAATATTCTATTATTTTTATCCAAAAAACCTGCTTTTATAGGCAATAATCATAAAATCAAAAAAACTGTCAAATATATACTATTAAGGAAAAATTTTAATTTTCTATGAAACAGTATATATTATAAGCGAATTTTACATTTTGCATAAAAAGTATCTATACCAAGTGTTACAAAAAAGCATATAATCAACACAGAATAAATCAATTTTTTAAAAAGCAAAAGAAACTATTTCCATACAAAGCAAAAATTCACTTATTTCGAGTTGTGACAATACACAAGAATGCATCTTTGCACGAACCACTGTTTTATTTCTGTAGTGATAAAGATTACAAAAAATCGTCCTTAATCGACTATGATAGATAAATCCGTTTTATCAATAAAATTTTCTGACGGAATACTTCGCTAAAAAATCGAAGGTAAAAATTTAAATTGATATTTCAGTCGTCAATTTACATGCCGATTATACATAGTAAAGAATAGGAGCTCACTTTGCTTATTCCGCTACAGCTGTTTTTCTATACTCTCGAACCCAAACTGTGCATAAGGTCCATTGCTCGCATTCTTTTGAAAGACGGATGCTTTTAATAGCAGCTTTCGTGAATAGAAGTTTTATTTTTACAACAACGATTTCAAAATTTTATATTTTGTAACGTTTCTCTTTATACACATTTTAAATTTTGTAAATTAGTGATAATTTATGTTAACAATGAAAAATTTACTCTTTGTTGAAAAATGTACCATGAAGTCAATTCACGCGACGTTACAGTCATATGGCAAACGGAACTGCAGATGTCATCTAAATTCATGTAAATCGGTACTTATTTGTGGTATCAATGGAAAATTTATTCTTTGTTGAAATACGTAAATGCAGATGTCATCCAACATTTGATTGAACGCTGACATATACTGTTCTCTGATGTGTCCTCTTACCACCTGCAAAATGTGCCAGAAATAGGTTGGAGTGGCGCATTTGACGTGTATCGGGTGAGCATAAGTTGACTCACTTAGGTTAGAAAAATTAGTTTTAATATGATAAATGAATGAAATCTTCCATTACAAACAAATTCTTAGATACAGTTTATCAAAATTACAATGAATGAAATTCAATAAGATCGTATTTATTCAATTACTTTTACTTTATTATTAGTTCTAGTATTTAAGCTACTTTCCAATAAATATATAGACAGCATTAAATGAGGAACTGGATTATTTAAAGGAGGAAATTTTCAGAAGGAATTTGCAAAGAAAGGAGAATTTAAGACGCAATATTTCTCTTATTTCAAATGCGTTTGGGAAATACAGGAATTATTTTTCGTCGCCAAAATATATGTTCTCCTACCCAGATCTGTCCAACATTAGAAATTAATGCGATTACTAAGGACTTAACGTCGAATAATCAAGCTGCACAGAGAGAGCTTAATTTCATTATAATAGTCATTTCTCATTTCGCTAATAGGTTCCATATCCGTTTCCATAAATGTTAAACATTACGCTCAAATTTATGATTTTTTTATCTTTATTTTGACTGCAAGCATTTTGCTGTTTTCCATTAACAAAAGTGCTACTTGGTTTTACGTTACTTTTTTAGAATGAAGAAATAACTTTTTTCTTGCTATTCTAATACTTAGAAGCAAATGGAATGTGCTTAGAAGCAGAAATAAAAGGGAAAAATTTGTTATATGAAAACGAAATAGCCTAATGTTGCGAATCATCTGCCGTAATAGGTTTTGTAAATTGTTTCCTCCCTGAAATCTCGTGTCGATGAAAAATTATTTTTTTACTCTTGGAAGAAACAAAATTTAATTTGTCTGATATTTCTCATAACATTATTAGTTCAATTTTTGGTGTTTAGAAGCTTCGAAAAGTGCATGGAAAGTGTCTGAATGCAGGAAAAAAATCAAGAACTAATTCATTATCCAATTTAAAAAACGTTAAAGTGATTACTGCGAAATGATCCAGAATAGCAAGATTCACCAGATTAATGATGTTTCCCTTTCAAAAAATATATTAAATTATAAATTAATTTCAGTTAACGTTTTTCATAGAGATACAATGTTGTTTAATTTAATATTTACAAATTAAACGACATGACTTGTAAGTTATTTCGAAAAAGTATTGCAATTTTCATTTTGAAAAGAGAATTACAAAACTTTTATCTGAAGGATGGAATTTTTATGTCATAAATTACTCCAAAAGTAAAGATATTATATATTTAATAATACAATTAGATGCTATCATATTCCTTGTTCTTAGGCTATAATTCTAATTGTATCAAATGATATTTACAATTCAGCTGTTGTTTTATGTGTTTGTACATGCTTGTTTTTTGAGTTATATGTTTTTCTTGAATACGTCAAGTTATCTCTTCAATTTTGATAAATACAACAGTGCAGATTTTGTATTATCCTTACTCGGATTTGTTATGAACCTAATTAATAAATCCTCCAGCATCGATTACCGCTATTTATTCAGTTTGGAAGTTTGTCAACTTTCTGCTGCATCTCGCAAATTTCTTGGGCTAGTGGCTTCTACTTATGCTACCAATATGTTCAATAATATTATACTCTTACAGCTTTGCATATAAATAGCAATTCGTTTCATCACAAAAGTGGACGCATTTAGAAGCATCGTATGTGAATAGTGATAAAAAAGTATAATGTTGGAGATTTAAGACATTCATTAATTCATTTTGTAGGCCTTCCATCTTCTTAGTAATCTTTTCAAACAAATGAGACGCAAATGTTCATATAACAGCTTTTCTCGGAGTTCTAGTAATTTTTATTTCGATTTCTTCGCCTTTACTTTATTTCCCTTAATGAACACTTTCATCAACTTAATGCATTAACTCATTTGTTGCTATCAACGTCATTTGATGAAATATTTGTCCCGATTTAGTGAACATCGCGGTCAAAAGAAGTCGGAGAAGAGACTTATATTTAATCTTCTACAAAGACGAATGAATGGGAAGAAATTATGTTAAGAATTTCCCTTCGAAATGTGGTGAATTTTCTTTTGAAAATATGACAAATCTCATCAATTTTTGAATCCATTCAAGAATGCTTTATAGCCGAATTAATGTAATAATAATAGATCTGACAAAGTTTCTTTTCCCAATTCCAGAAAGATAAATTTCACTTCAATACTCTTTATTATTTCTTTCTATAAATTTTCTTCAGTCACTTTCCAATGAAGGATTTATCTTAGAACTGTATATTCACTTTCAAGATAAATCATTTCTACCTGTTAGTATCCCTTCTAGCTATTATTGAATTTTTTCGGATGCGTCTCTCTTCAGCTATTGAATTTCTTGAATGAATCTCACTTTTCTGAAAATTAGATTTTCTCCTTGTAATAAGTGAATTTCCAATGTTTCGTTTTCTTTTCTTCTCAAGAAAAGCTATTAAATGTCGATACAACACATTCTTGAAATTTCTTCACCTCTTGCATTGGATACAGCTAATCAATCACAATTGATCGCCAAAAACTGGAGATAAAAGACGCCAAAGGGAAAGCTATGATACCTCATCTATAATCGGCGCCTTCTTTTTCAACGTACGCGAAAAGATGTTACAATGTTATTTTGGATCCTTTATCTCGCCTGTTTGACAGCTAAAATATGATATCTATCCAGATGATATATTTTAGAAGAAACATATCTATTTCTTGATATATCCTGTAAAAATTCTGGATGTAGGATGAAACAAGATGCATCGCGAAAGCAAATTTTGGGTTATTACTTAAAAAAGAAAAGCAGGTTTCCCAAGAAACGCAGCAGTTTCCATTTTTCTAGAGTATGTAAATCTTTTTGAGGCCCCAGGATTTAGCGGATGCGTCAAACGTTTCATCAAATTCCCCTTCCACCGCATTAATGCGTTTTAGGGTAAGAAGTCGAGGATAAATATTCAGCGTTCTGGAATTGTTTACATTTCATTTTTGCTACGCTTGAGATATGTAGAGTAAAATAGAATCCATATTTGTTTAATATGTGATTGAAGTTTATCTTATGCCTCAAGCGAATCTTTTCTAAAAACTGCAATCATATTTCAAATAATACTCTAATAAACCTAATAAATTGTTCAACATTTTTTATTTAAAATATTTTGTATTTCTAACGAGAAATGTCTGACAGCTAAAACATAATATCAATCCAGATGATATATTTTAGAAGAAAATATCTATTTTTATATATTATAAAATTCTCGTAATAAAAGAATCAGAAACAAAATTTGGATTATTACTTTAAAAAATTAGAAGAAAAGTAGGTTTTCAGAAACGAAGTTCCTTTTTTTCAGAGGTATGGAATCTTTCCAAGGCATCAAGATTTAAAGGATGCGTCCGTTATCTGAGGCCTTGGGTTTCATCAAATTCCCCTCTTACTGTATATGCTTTTAAGGTAAGTAGTTGAGATATATATTCGACATGTCCTTGAATTGTTTACAATTTTTTCTGCTTTACCATCGATTAGTGTTACGATGATATATACGAGTAAAGAATTCATCTATATATTTAAAATAATATGGAGTAGCGTCAGACAGTTCATCAGCCTCAACCTCAAGATGTTGATTTACAATATTTTTATTTATTTAGAAAGCCGACGTCTAGATATGTCATTACAGGTCTGCAATCAGCTCCTCCTCCATTTCGATCGAAATCCGAAAAAACGATCCTCCACCTATGACTCTATGTTTTCGATTTGCCTGTGAAATGGGGGGGAGGGAGACACACAGCCCTTTGATGATATATCTAGACGTCGTTCGTTTTATGAATAAAGATTATCAGAAATCGTCGAGTGGTTTGGAGCTGACGAACCTATGAAAGTTTACCTATATTATTTTAAATATATAGAAGTCAACTGATTCCATCAAATGGCGGCCAAAATATTGTAAAATACCCTATTGTAGTGATGGCAATTTTTTTAGGGCAGTATAATTCTGTATTTTATGGATCTAGAAGACTTTATCCGAAATTCGTGAAAGTTGACCCGCAAAACATTCACAACTAGATGGGTTTATATGAAAGATTTTATTTAATTTTAAAGGAATGCTATTTCGACAAAGAAAATACATGGTTTTTTTGGTCTTTTCCACTGACCTTCATGTATATTTGAAACAAAAAAGTGGAAAGTCCGGTAGTACAGTGCTGAAAGAAATAGTGCGGTTTCGAATGGTAGTTTGTTTAATATGTAGGTCAAAGTTTTTCACTTATTCACACTGTAACCCGTCCACTAAGTTGATGCTAGAATTACTTAATTTGATATTATATAAAGCTCTGCCTTCCAACAGTGGCACTTTGGAAAGTGTAACATTTCTAAAGTCGGTTCAGTGTTTGTATAACATGCAAGAAAGTTAATGAAATTTACAATTAAAAAATAATGTAAGGGGCATTCCTCAGGTAAATGTAGCTGGGAGATATGACTTGCTTTGTTGATTGAACTTTTCAGCCATTTTCAGTCAAACTTTCAAAGGCACACCCTTCAGTTGGTACCTTATAATCTTCTCGGAAACACAGAGAATCGGCTTACCTGATACAATAAAAGTGAGATAATTAAAAAATACATGGGTGGCTATAAATCCTACCTGAGTTGAGTGTCTAATTAACTCTATGAGTCAAGAAATCATGGTAAAGAAGAAAATGCAATTTCCTGCTGACTGACTGGCTCCCTGGAGCACTGCAGTAGACACTCAAGCTCCATTATAAGGAGAGATCACTGGATTTTCTGGAGAACTTCAGGGAAACAGGCCCCCCATTTTGTGTCGGTCGGAAAGAATACCTCTAGCCCCACCTTGCATCGAGTATCTCTGCATTACCAAAGGAACGTCGGTTAGTTTTCTTTTGAAATATACCAGATAAGAGCACAGCCAGAGGAATAGGAAGCTGCAACCTTTTCCTCCGATTCATGTTCTTCTGCCCTAAGGCCTTAAAACATTGACTACTGATGCAAGTGTAAAAAAAAACTAAAATTTTGCAAAGCTTCAAAAGGTAAAACCTATTTTATCCCTGTTAAAACCCTTTAACCTACACGATGTTATATATATAATATAGTACGATAAACCTTCAAGCATTACAATACCCCAATGGATGGATTTGGATTTCCAAAATTAGGATTGCCTTTTTCAAGTCCCTTTGGTTTTAATTCTTATAATTATTTGTATATTAGTTAGTTTTACTTTATTTCGATTATAGTTAAAATTAAGGTTTATGCAATTTCTACAAATTTGATTCTTTGTTTTAGAATTTAATGCTTTGACTTTTTTATCTAGAAAAGATAATAATTACTATATATATATATATATCCTGAATCTACTTCCCCATATCTAAATTAATGTGTATGAAATAACAAATATAAGAAAACATATCTGAAAGCAAGTATGAAATACCAAATACTTCGCGATTCAAAGCTATGTATGTTATTTCTCTTTTGTCGTCGAGTTTTAAAATTTCGAAATCCATCTATTGCTATACTTACAATAGTTGAAATATGCAATCATAAACTAACCAGAGCATTACTAGCAAGGTAACTATACGAAACAGAAAATCATTATTAGATGCGTTTGGTAAAGCCATCGAATTTTAATAAGATGTTCGTTTTCTCACGAAGAGATCTTTTCAAAATGGCTCTCATCCGAAGGTATTTGAAGTTATTGTGCCTCGAAATGAAGGGGAGGTAAAATCCTTATTCAATGGATTTCGACGCTGTTTCATCTGAATAGTTCGTCAAATAAGGGGGATTGTTCGTACGTGTTCGGACTGCGATGATAAATCGTTGAGTTCTCACATCGCGTGCGAAACATCGAATCAGTTTGGCGTGAATTCAGTCCATTTCATTACGCTTTTCTATTGGCGACTAATGAGGCGCACTTTATGGAGTGCATTTGCAACCATGTATGCTGCTTTGTGTCAGCGAGATGACCGCATTTGACAAACTACGCCTCATCCTTTCAGTACCTACTAGGAATCGGTGGAAACCTCTCCATGTCCAAATATTCTTGAAGATGATAGATTTGCAATGGCACATGTTGCTCCAGTTGCAATTCAAGTTCCATTTATCCTCCATGTCAATTCAATCTCGCTTCGATGAGTTCCCCGTTTGAAGATGAATTGATATCATTGAGGAGAAAAGCTATTCTGGTAATAAAAGTTTTGTTGTTGTGAGATCTGGTATGAAGACATAATTTTTTGTATTATGTCTAAGCGAACTATGTAACTTTCAGAGCTTCCAGGATAAATTATCTTGTTCCACCATTGGTTCTTTTTCGTCCTGCTCTACCAGCATATATAAATTATCATGTACTACCACTCCACTTTCTCCACCAAGATATACATGATATAAATAAGTGCTCTAGCGTAACTATATATAACATTCTTTTTCACGCCACTCAATTTCAAAGATAAAAGAACTTCTATTTTAACTTACGAGTCGCGCGAATCTTGAAGCCTCATTAAAACTTCCTGAACTTTCAAAATGAGGGGATTTCTCGTTCCGAATTGTATAAAAGGAATATATATATATAATATATTATATGAACACGTTTCCAACTTCCTCTTCTTACGATTTCACGTTCGTTGGTGAATGCGCAACTCGACTCACTACGTTTTCCTAATAATGGTCATGGCGAAGGATATACCTAAATCATCATATAATATTTTATAATAATCTCTCATCTATTTAAAGGAGCACTTCAAGAAAAAAAATATAAAGGACTTTTTGGTTTTAAGATTGCGGAATTCTTCAAGATGACTTGATACTATAGCTGAATTATTACATATATGAAACATCTTTATTAAAGGTGAAATGTTGAATATTTGGGTCAAGGAAAAGACGTTTTCTGGTTCAATCTTCCTTTATTTCATCATAGAAAATAGTATAGATTACTTTGTAGTAGTTAAATGAATCGTATTATAAGCGTATCCATGACCAGAATTAAAGAGGTAACCCGCGAAGCGCCGCGCTGTTGTTGTCAGCCTACACGTTGAAATAAAAAAGGGCAGGTAGGAATGCGCAGAAAGTTTAAGTACCCAGAGAAGGGAATTTCCCCAGAAAGACTCGTGACTCGAAATGAAAGTCGTAGTGCTCTTACTACGATGGAAGTAGAAGTAATTAAAAACGAGGTGTCGTTAAAAATTATTTAAGAAAGTTAAAATATTAAAATATCACACACACACACATATATATATATGACATCACCAAATGCTTTGTGTCAACGAGATGACCAAATTGACAAACTATGCTTCATCCTATCGGCACCTACTAGGAATTGGTAGCCTCTCCATGTCCAAATATTCTTGAAGATGATAGATTTGCAATGGCACATGTTGCTCCAGTTCCAATTCAAGTTCCATTTATCCTCTATGTCAATTCAATCGCGCTTCGATGAGTTCTCCGTTTCAAGATGAATTGATATCATTCAGGAGAAAAGCTATTCTGGTAATAAAAGTTTTGTTGTTGTGAGATTTGGTATGAAGACTTAATTTTTTGTATTGTGTCTAAGAGAACTAAGTAACTTTCGGAACTTCCAGGATAAATTGTCTTGTACCACCACTGGTTCTTTTTCGTCCTGCTCTACCAGCATATATATATGATATAAATAAAAGTGCTCTAGTAGTATTTTAAATTCTTTATAGTCTTACTATGTTTAGAACTTTGAGGTGGTAAATAAATGTGCTCTAACCTAACTATCTCATGTTATTAAGGGATATGTCGAAATGTGTAAAACTTTTATTCAGTTGATAGTTTAAAATTTTGATTCTGTTTGTAAAGGCTTTTATTTATTTTTCTATCGATGGGAAAATTCCTTCAATGATTCCTCGTTTTTGAAATGGATCTTGGCTTTAAGCATAAAAAGTAAGAAATTTTCTTTAAAATATATAAAAATAGTTTAAAATATAGTTTTTTAAAAATACTTTTTTTAGCGTACTAAAATCCATTTTATTTGACTTATTTTCTACTTTTTAGATGCCAATTTCTAATTTATTACTCATAAATATTATAAAATCATGAAATAAATTTTATTTAAAATTCTCTACCAAGTGGCGGCACTCGTATAAAATCAAAACTTAAATGACTAATTTAGTTGACTCATAATTCAAATCTGAAAGTATTAAAATAGTGTTTTGTCATCCAAAATACATAAGTGTGCGAAGTAATAAAACTTTAGGATATTGGGAAATGAACGAGAAATCTATTAGAATATTCCATCCTTACGAACATGAAACAAGTCAAGTTAAATTGAAATGTGTAGAAACGTAAAATGTTCGCTTGTATTGAATGCTTTTCTGAGCATTTGACATTAATTTTGTTAAGCAATTGCACTTCTTTCTGTTATGAATGCTAACAGGTGCTTCAGTAATTCGGTGTAATCTTCGAAACTTCCATTCTCCTACCCATTCAGAAATAGCAGTCCTATCATGTAAAACTAATGAATCATCAAAATAAACGCTCATATTTTTCTCTTTCAGTAACGTATGCAGGAAGTTTTTTTTAACGTGCAGCTGCAATTTATGTGAATATGCAAAGATCCGTCTTCTCAGGCAGCTGTGCTACATTTCGTCAGTGTATTAGTGAAACCCTTTATTGTGATGTTTCTTTCTGCCTCATGATTCGCCCAACCAACGCATTACAGGAAGGAATTATTGAAAAACACTTTTTTTCTTCTTTTTTTCCCAAACGTAATGCTTCCTTTTCTACCTTAAATTTTCTCTTTAAAAAATGTTTTCATCGACTAATAAACTATCAACGATGTATTAAGCGTACAAAAGTCTTATGAAATGCATTTAAATCAAAAATAAATTTTAAAAAAAGAAACATGAATAAAAGCACACTTTTATTAGTGTGCCTAAAAGTAAATTTCTTTTATTTGAATTGTTTTCGACTTTTTAGTCTTTAATTTATAATTCATTATTATAACTGTTTGGAATACGGAAATCAATTATTTTCAAATTCAGTATTAGATGGCGCCACTCGTATGGAATCAAAATTTAATTAAATTATTCGATTAAGTGATAATTAAGCTCTTAAAATATTAAAATAGTATGCTGTCGACAACACACAAGTGCTGAAAATTTCGGAACTCTGGAACCTTTAGGAGTGAGTGAGAAATCGTTTAAGAATATTGTTTATCTCTTTTCTATACTAAGTTTTTCTCTGTTTTTTTTCAAGTAAAATGTTTTTCATCGATTCGTAAACCATAATATTGTTAATCTTCCTAAATATCACAAAAATATGGAACATCGATTTCTTCTATGAGTTAGTACAATGACGGTTAGAATGTAAAGACTAAATATTTGATTCGAGCTGTTTTTAAAATTTAAAATTAATTTTAAAAATATTTATTATGTATATTCATTAGGAATATGCAATACCTGAATTCCACGATAAGATTTAACAACGGTTTATATTTTCTCTAATTGCTAGTATTTCGGCTCTCCAGTAAAGCCAATATGTGAAGGTCGTATTTTTTGTTGATTTGGATTTTGTATCCAAAACAAATTTCGCCTGCTTTTCTTATCGCAAATGTTGTATCTTTCTTTGTCGTGGGCGTTGGCTAGCAAGAGAAGATGAGAAATGGACTAGGTAATTGGGTAAAGGCCAAAGACGGTATGAGATATATTTTCTTTATGGAACAGTGATCGATTTGGTAACACATCGATTTAAATATATGCTAATAATTAACACTACGCGCCTACATGTTCAAACGATGGTACGCAGTCTTATTTTTCCAACAGCCACGTGTGTCCACCGGTGGTACACATTGGTGCGGACGTGTTATCGCTCAAGTATCTTATATATAGTTAAAAATTTCAAACAATCAAAACACATGTCACATTTTCAATCTCTCTCTACATATATGAAATGTTTTCGTTGTTGTAGTCATTAAAAAGCAGAATAAAAAGCTATTTATTTATTATTCATTATTCAACATATTATGAGAGTGTCGGAATATACGTACAGATTGTATCAAAGTTCAAGCCAAAAAGAGGGCAGAAAATCCCTGCATTTTCTCAGGTAAGGGATTATATATAGTTACGTGATCAAAGTGAAGGGAATATTATCTATTTTTAGTATATTACGTAAGTGTTTTAGGGAAAAGTCTGGCGCCAAAAGGACGTCGAATTCGCGATTTTTGTGTGTGCGTGGAAACGATTAAAATATTCTTTTAGTAATAAATATTCCAAACAAGAGATTTAATATACCTTCAGCGCGGGAAATAAAACGAAACTGGAGTTTAAGAAAAGTGATTTTGGAATACATTAATATCGTACTAAGATTTTAAATTATATAACATTAGAATTTAAAGTAAAATTATTACATATATATATATTCATTCACAAGTAAAACAACATACACATCAAACATCCATTTCAAGAATTTTTTAAATGATTACATAACTAAATTTAAATGAATTTAATAATTTTGGTTATTGGATTAATGTCAAAAGTACCTAATAGAAAGTGTTTGGACAAATCGTATTAATTTTGTTACTATTAAGACTAAATTAATAATTAAAAAAGACAATCCAAATCTGGAGTTTTCAACAATTTAAGTGATAAGCTCGACTATATATATATATTCAATTTTAAAACAATGAAACACAGGCAATGATTTGGAAAACTTTATAGAAGAGAAGAATCGTTGCATCACGGGCCGCTGTGGCCTAGGGGTAAGGTGTCGGCTTCGGGACCGGAGGGTTTCCAGGTTCGAAACCCGATTCCACTGAAATTCCTATTGCACTTTAAATCATATGTGGGAGGGGGGCAAATTTCCTCCCGCTGGTGTGGCGTGGAAGTTTGGAGAAGGGATGCTAGCTCAAGTTTAGTTCTCGTCATCTGACCGCGGTTCAAAATCACGAGGTCTGTCCCAAAATAACCCTCATGTTGCTTAGAAAACTGGACGTTAATGTAACTAAACTAAGCATCACGCCTTTTGTGAAGTGCATTAATGCACTTTGATATAAAGTTTACAGATAACCATTCGGCATGTAGTACCCTTGCAAGCTTTTTTTAAAAATTTTACAAGAAAGGATTTGGATGTCTTCTTTTAAATATCTGCCTACTGTAATTTAAGAATTTTAGTGCTTGAAGTTGATTGAATGTCTTGTCGTCTACAATGCATCGCATAACTCCTAACTCACTCCGTAGCAGCCTAACCCACAGGGCTTGTGGCCTGCAACAGGACGGAGTCTACAATTTATCTGAAATACGTTATTCTATATGTTACTTACGTTATTATACATCTGAAATATGTTTGGCATTCACTGAACACGGATTCTTTTGTAACGCTAGGCATAAATTTACTATAATCTCTCAACAAAATTAAAATTATCGAAAAGGATCGTGCAAATATACACGCGCTTAAAACTATTACAGAAACGTACTTTATTACTGCCCATGCAACTGCAAAAGTGTTGACAAAATACAGAGGATTTCCTATTAATTGAATGCAGTTTTTACTATCCTCTATGTATTTTAATCTTTAAAAGGAAAAATAACGATGTTGCCCAATTCAGTTACGGAATAACTTTCATACAATTGCTAATCTTCTATAAACTTGAACATATTTCAACCCTGAAATAGAAATGTGGAATTGTGGGGAGTCGAATGAACACTCCAATTGAAATCTCATCGCTACAGGGAGAGAGAGAACTTCCTCCTTCTAGTTACACTAAAGACCTTGAGCCAGTTGAGGACAGGGGCCTTTCGTGTCAAGTCTGGTGTCTCTAGTTCAGCAGGTAGATTTTTTGATGAACCTATGTGTCAAATCCTCTAAATGAATCAAATTTACTACATATATAAATCAAACTTAACTGAAGGTTAAGATTCTGGACTTCTAGGATGGTCAGCTGAATTTCTTGTTTACAAATTGGTTGGAACAAAATAGAAATATCGCGTTTGCCAATTGGTTCATGAGTGGTGTTCCTCTCATGTTGCGGCTTACTAATGATAGAAAATTCAATGCTAAATTTTTAAAAATATAAATACAGTAAACTCTCACTAATTCGGCACTTTCAGCGTTAAATGGAAAACATGCCACTATATGCAGATATCACTGATCATGGGGCAACGTAAACAATAGGCCGCTGCTCAGATTTAGAATTAGATTTTTAATACCTATTGTATGTAGTATAATCTTGTACATTTTGTACAATAAATATGGGTTCTGTTGTTAAAATGTATTTTTTAATAAGCCTCCACTAATCCGGTACTTTCAGTAATCTGGCAGTCCTCTGGTCTGATATCTGCCTGATTACTGAAAGTCTACTGTGTATATAAATCTATACCTGAATATTTTTTTAATAAATGAATACTGTTCTTGTTCAACTTCTTTACTTACCAAATACGCCAATGCTTTTAAAGTGGAATAATCCTAATTGAAGGAATCAAACCGACTCCATGTTTCCATTGAAGGGTCACAGTAGCGATGCTTCCATTCCAGAGTTCAACACGAAATCATAAAAACATGCATTTCGTTTTATTGTCCTCGGGGAAATTGAAAGCACCAAGGGTTGGCGGTTGACCGTCCGAGACTAGTCGAAGAGACCTAAGTTTGCAAAGATAGGATAAGATGCGATACGCTATTGTAAGTTCCTTTTTAATATTACCTAAATAAAATTTCAACTATTGGGGATTTATGTATTTTTATAAGTTACTTCATAAATTACGAAGAAATTATTGAAAGCAGTTCAGTAGATTTTGTTATTAAAAAACCGATAAGTATTTCCGGAAATGAGCTCTATGTTTAAAAAAATATTTTGGCATTGAATGTCAAAATGAAAAATTCGAAATTTTTCGCTAGTAATTTTACATTTCAGATACATACTTGACATTAATTTCATGTATAAACCGACTTTCACATGTTCAGGTATTAATTGTTTTCTCGAAGAGCTGCAGAGTGTTTAGATTTCAAGTGGAAATTATTTTAAAAGAAATTTCCAGCGATTTGCGGTTATCGATTTGCGTTTCAAAAATAGTTTTTAATCAAAATCCGCAAATAGCTGTCATTAGTGACGTATGTAAATGTATCTGATGAAAGATTAACGATTAAATAATTGGCTCGGGGTAAATTACCATTATTTCAGTACTTTTATATCGTAGGAGACACTAACGATAATGATCAGATCAAACAGATCTAAAGAGAACAATTGATAATTAAGAATTTTCCGTTCTTTTTTGAAAAGCCCCGAAACGTTTACTTGACGACTCTATAATTACCTACTGACGGCGATTAATTCATTTTCAAGATGCATTTCTCTCATTTGTTAGTTTTGACAGCTCTTTACGGTACAGGGAACTCAAAGCGACGATTGATTGGATGATTTTCATCTGGACTAAACTTCTAACCGCGAGTTTTTTTTTCGCATTTTTAATGCTTGAATGCCCATTTTTGAATTCAAAAGAAGAAATCTTGAACTACTTTTTAATTATATGATTTTTTTATGCCGTATTATATCTGATCATAATTTTTTAACTTGGTGTTTAGTGACAGTGCAAGCGATGAACCAAATTTATAAAATTGCTGAGATACATCATTTAACCCTTTCTAAGGCCGTGGGAAAGCATGATTGCCACAAAATTCATCAATTTTGAAATAGCCATGGTAAGATATCTTACCACTTTTGATGAGAGCTGTTATCTCTTAATAATTTCACAAACCACAAAAAATATTTATTTAAAACCCGCCCCGGCCCAGCCTACCCAAGAGGGTGTAAGGACTTCCACAGGCCGAATGGGAAACATAAAACAAAAGAAATAAACTACATTAAAAAAGAATTTACAAAGCACAAAAAATATTAATACACACTTTTATTACATAGTATGGTTTAAAAATCTAATTAATTATCAATTAACTAGTAGTATTATCTTGAGATGATAATGTGCCAACACTGAAAATAAGGTTGATGTAAGTTCTCGATGAAGCAAAAACCTAAATGTTTCAATTTCTTTTCCCAAGTCATAATGAAGGGTTTTGATTTGTTAATAATTAATTAATCAAAATAATTAACGAATAAAATTAATTCTGATTAATAAACTAAATGAATTTCTTAAATCAATCTCAATCTAAAAATATTCAAAATAGAAAAGTATAAGATACATGAGACACTTAGGCGTGCACAATTGAGTTTTGTCTTTTAAATTCATTATAATTTTGACTTCATTACAGATTTAAATATCATAACTTCTGTAATTCGATGCGATATGACACACGTATGTGAAAGGTTAATTTAAACATTTGCAAGACACGCTTTTTTATCTTAATTTTTAATACCATTAAAAATGGTAAAGAATCGCCAAATATTACAATATTAAAGATAATAGCGTTTTGGAAAATTTTTGCTGTTTGTATGTGAAGAGGTTTCCTGCTGAGCCATTGATATAGCAAGGATACCATGCTCTCGAGCACCTTTTTCCAGCACCTCTCACCGTATTTTGCTTTAAAAAGAAGGAACACATTAACATTTTGTCTTAACTTGTGTGAAGCTCGGTAGAATTGACTCGGTTCACTTCACATGACACAGTCACATGACAAACGTAAGTGTGTATGTTATCTAACATCTGACTGCACTTTGTTCACGCTGTGTTGTGATGCCATAACCTTTTTTCTCCTGCAAGATGTCCAATATAGACTAATAATTTAACTAGATAGTTAAATTCTGACTAAAGTTTTGAACGTGTTTCAAGGTCGTATTTTTAAAATGGCAACAAAATTTGTATAGTCTATACCTCTTGACAAGTCATTGACGTATGACAAATGCTTTTAAAGTTTTGCATTAGTTTCGCACACATCATTATTTTGGCACAGTATATTCATGACTAGATTTTGCGCCATACAGCCCTACTATTCGCTCGAAGACTCAATTTATTAAGCAAATAAAATGATAATTTATATTAGTTAATTTTTTTACGGAGGTATAACTGCTTTGTCGAACTGGTCAAAGAATCCATTATTTGAAAGTACCACTAAATTTTGCATTGCCATGTGCAGAAATGAGATCTGGAAAAACGATAAACTTTACAATTTTCTGAGTGAGCAACAATGAGATATTTCTATTGTAAATACATTATTCAAGAAAGGACTGGAGAAATTTGGTGATAAGATACTATGAATTTTTTTTAAAAATTACGACTTTCATTTATATATGCACCTTTTATTTATATATGCACCTTATATGAAAGTTTTATCGAATATATCCAGAAGAAAAATGCTTTTCAATAAAAACATCAAAAAAGAGAACAATTAGTTTTGTACATTTATTACGATAGTTCTTGAAACACTAGACAAATAATTCAATATTTATGAGTAAAATTAAAAGGGTCTTTGCTTTAACTCAATGGGGAAAAAAAAAGTTTTTTTATTTGAGAAAGAATCCATGCTTCAATTGAAAACGATGAATTAAATATCCCTTTTTAATAAATATCTTTAGAAACAAACTGAATGCAGTTAGCAGATTAAAACTTCGAAAGCTATTCTTCTGTAGAATTTTATTTTCACCTTCTTAGAAAAAAAAGTATTTTCTTGTATTATGTGCCTCTCTGATAAAAATATAAGGAAGAATTGGAACATAAGTGTTTTCTTATTTCATTGTTTTCCCGTTAAGTCCTCATTAATCGGGTTTTTGGAATCGCGATTATTCCAATTAAAATTTGGTAATTAAAGCCATCTCAAAAATATAAGTTGATACGCTTTTGATTAATTAGTTCTTTTTTCTTGGATAAAGGATAAAAAATTAGGAACACTTCTCAAATCTTTCCACGTAAAATGAATGAATTTTTTTCCCATCTGCTTTTCGGATAATTCAAAATAAATCCTTTTTCCTTAAATTCAATATGTATCACAATTTTTTTGAATGAGTTTTTATCCAATTACAAATACTTTATTTTTCACAAATCATTCTTCCCTCGAGCATAAAACGACGCTGTGGGTATTAAGATAAAGTTTTAATCAATTACCTAATGCTAGTTATAATTTTTTTTCTTTGCTTATAATTACGAATATAAAATGAGAAATATTTTCTTGAGAAATAAAACGGTTCTCTTTGTAAACTTATTAAATTTTTCCGATATAATTCATTGTGGGTTCCTTTATATGAGTGGAAATATTCCTAAAAATTGGAATATATTCTCTTTGTCCAACTTCAGTAGTCCAATTTGCTATTTTTTCTTATCCAAAATTGGATCCCACCGAGGGGATCTGAAATATGAGGATGAGAAACTGCCGTATAAGTAAGCAAAGTCTCGCTATCTAGGTGGGTACAATAATGGTGTGGGCTCGAGTTACCTCCTCACAGATGACGGTTCGTACCTTTGTCTCAGGGGTCGTCGCATGTGCCGCCCTTAACGTGGGGCTATAATGCGCCTGTCACAGTACCCGGATTACCATTCGCAGCGGCCGGGTCATTCAGATGTTCCCGGTCGCTACGCCGGGGCGTGGATAACTCTAAATAGTTACCCAAAATCGGTAGTCCGATTTTCAAAAATTCGAAGATTTTGCTATTTATTTATTTCAAAATGTATAGAAATATACAAAACTATACCCATTGTTCTTAGATTGCATAATAAGCCAAATCCTTAAATGTACCTGCGGTACATTCTGTCTTTGACATCTGACTGCTGAAGGAAGTTGACCGTTTCTTTCCAGACTTTTACATTATAGGACATATTCAATTCGCGTTTAACTTTATTTGCTCTTATCTTATTTCAAAAGAACACACTTTAATTATCAAAAAAATTTAAAATTTAATTCAAAGTTGTACAAGATGCATTAAAAGTGATAGTATCTGTAAATAAACATGTTCTAGAAAGGAGATAACACAATCAAATTCAGCGACTTAATTTATACTATTTCCAGCTGCAGTTGCTCTTACTCACGTTAAAACATATTTTGCCGATTATCTAAACCAAGTTTCTCCGAATTTGACTTTATCCTTTTCTTAATTTGGAGGAAAATGGCAAACTGGAGAATAAGAAGTTGAACGGAGGGAGTATTAATATAATGAAAAATGGATTTTATGTTGCAAATTCTGAACTTTCGAATATATTTGTAATACTAGTACTATATGATATCATTTCGATTTGCAAAAATGAGCTGATGTACAATAACTCCAATTTTAATATGTAACTCCTTTTACTCGTACCTCAAACTATACAGCATACTGATATTTTTGATACTTGTAGAAGTATGTTGCAGAAAATTTCTTGATTCTCGAAGAAAAATTCTTGTTTCATAATGTATTTTCAGATTTTGCAGACTCTCGTATGAGAAGGCAGTGATGCAACACAATCGTGACACCATTTTGACTGGTTTCATCTCTGACATTCTAGATTTATACATCGTTATCATATGCTTGGGCAACCAGGTACAACTTGCTTTCACCTTAGTTATGTAATATCCATTAACCTTTTAACTGCGGGTGGGGTTTATAAACCACATGTTGCGGCTGTGGCTTATGTGCCACTAAATTATCAAAATATTTTTAAAAAAAATAAACATTTTTAATTCTCATCGTTGATTACAAAATGCACACTTGTCATGCATATATTTCTGTTTCGCCACTGTATCACAGTAAATACATGAAATAAGAAATACCAATCTAGATTAAAATAAAATGTGAAAACTTAAGATGGAAACACAGTACTTCAAAATTACCGAAAAGAAAAAAAAGCATATAAAAGTCCGCATATTAAAAATAGGCGAGGTAAGGCTGAAAATCTTTCTTCTCTTTGTTCGAGTTGTTTTTTATTTTTATTTTCCTTTGAGGATGTTTCTTTTTCTTCCACTCCAATTCAGGATTTATGGTCAATTAAGGGTTATATTTTGACCGATGTCAAACCCTTAAACAGAAAGTCCCGTTTTGAATCTCTGCTTCTTGTTTGACCCCTGAAGAAGTACAAGAAGCCGAATTCCTCCATTTTGCTTTTTCACTTTGTTTTCATTAAACACATGACCTATATATTTCTTTTTTTGTGTGTTTAGAGTGATCGGCTGTACTAAAAGTACCAGCAGTTAAAGGGTTAAACACGTTCTAATTTAATGCCCTTGCTTTAAACTCCAGCATTTGAGATCTTTTTTTTAAAACTCGACTTCACCTACATTGAGCACTGCTTGGTCCCCTACCCTTTCTTTCTCACTTTATATAAATTCTAAAAATAATGGGATTTTACCCTGCAATTTATACAATTTCGTATCTTTTTCAGTTTAATCGTTTCACGACAGGTAATTTCAGAATTTTAAATTTAAAACTTTAACTTTTACCGCTATTTCTACCAGTGTTAATTTAAGCCATTATAAGGATGTGGTAAGCATACTTACCACCAAATTCATTACTTTTTAAATTCATTTTTTAAGGTTGGCATAAGTTCTCGCAAATGTTTTAGATGAAACAAAAACAGGTGTTCCATTTTATTTTCTCAAACCATAACAAAGTGTCTGGACTTGATAATTAATTATTAATTAGCAAAATTAATTAACAAAAATTAATGTTCATCGAATAAGCTAAATGAATTTCTTTTCTTAAATGAATCTCTATCCGAAAGCCATTTATACTATATCACTACTAGAAAAAAATGGTCTTTTGAAGGGTTCAAGCGTTTTTTCAGGATTTTATTGACTTACCTTTGCGGTACCATGGGTAAAAATGCACCATAAACTGCAAGCAATCTAGTACAAATAAAATTTGTGGAAATAAAAAGAACACAAATATTACCCAACGGGTGGGTTGACCGGTGTGGGTCTAAAACAAAACATAACAAAAAAAACCGACTTCTACGACGACTTACGAATGCCGCCACTGTGGTGGCATCGACCGCAAAGGGTTAATATGCCTATTAATAAGGAACCAACTCGATAATTTATAAATGGATTTTATGTTGCAATTACATGAAAAATTGTTTTGGTTATTATAAACATCATACCAAATGCTCTAGTATTTCTCCTTTAGCAACTAATCGTAAGCTTTTGTTTTGATTTTCTAATTGAATATTTTCACGTACAATCAGTTTTGGCTAGATTTCAGAGTAGTATATTTTGGGTTATGATTCTTAACAGTTTTCTCTAACAGTTAATAGTTGACACACAGAATATCCGGAATGAATTTTTTCGGGAAAATGCAATATTCTTGTTGCCTGGATTGTTTTTATCAATTTAATGATAAGATAGCGACAAGGATCCAAATGAATTTGTTCCTTCTTTAAACCCATGAACTTGTTAGAAAAGTATTGGGAAAATTGTTTCAAAGAAGTTTATGCTGTTTGTTATTTCAATAAAAGTGCAACAAGGATTTAACACGTTAATCGCCACTTGAATTTAATACAATTCAAACGGCGATCAAATATAATTCATACCTACTATCTAATCAGATGACCCCTCCTCTACTGTAGTTAAGAGATAGCAGAGAAGAAGTCGTGCAATTATATAGATGGTTTGAATTTGACCCGAGTCGTGGCGACTAACGTGTTAAAATATTTTTTCTCTATCTAAAATCAAAATTTTACATAGAGAAGTATTATAACATTATCTTAATAAGTACGTATGGAAATACTTATGCAATAAGGAACAAACTCCCAAAAAACCCAACCTGATAAATAGCTGTTTCTGCATAACAATACAGATAAAAATTCCAATATTGAGTTCTACCAAAATTAATTATAACTATCCTTTTTTGCTATGAATTTCGGATTTTCTGATTCTGAGTGACAAATTTTAATCTCTTCGGTACAGTTCCGATGACGAATCCAACTCCATATAATGGTAGTTGGTTTCCAATTGCATAAGTGGACTTGTGCAATCGGGACTTGTGTGGACTTGTGCACTTTTTTAGTGGACTCTGCATTCATATGCAGAGTCCACTAAAAAATCTGTAAACACTTCAACAGATAATCTCTGTATTATTTCCGAAGTTGAATTGCTACCATACGCTGTATGGCATTTTCTTAGCAAATGTTGGTACTCTCATGACTGTAGCAGGTGACGTATGATGTCACCTGTTACAGTCATGGGAGTACCGAGACATTAATGGCCACCAATTTCCACACTTTAAATAAATAAGAGTAGGAAGATTGTATTATAAACCTATAGTTAAGTTCAGTAATAACACACAATTAAGAGTTTTCTTTCGTTAAAGTGGTATACATTTTTGAAAGACTTTCTACAATACACGATAATAATAAATTAAACAGTGATTGAATAATAATGGTAAAATACAGATAATAAAATAATAAATGCTGAAACGTGACTATTTTGCAAGACCAAATTTTGAAATTTCATGGGAAATTTTCCCATAGTAATCCTTCCTCTTTTATTTTTGTGGTATTTAATGTACATAATTTTATGTATATAAGATATTTCAAAATATTTTTTACTTTTTAAAAACGCGCGATTCTATTGAAAACTGAACCCTAAAATCACAATCGTGGTTTAAAATCCTCCAATTAAACCCTTAACATACAATGACGACTCTGACACGCGCATCGAATTACAAATTTTGCTATTTAAATCCGTATTTAAGTCAACGTAACATTTAATTTTAAGCACAAAAATCACCTGAACACGCCTAAATGTCTCAAGTATCCTCTACCATCCTAAATGGATTGAAATAATAAAAAACATCCCAAATGGGTGATGGCATCTAATTAAGAGGTTAAATAAAATCGTATGGCAAGGGCTTAATGTGATACCAGATGTAGAACAGTTATTTTATTAATTTTAGTGCCATTAATCGTTAATTTTCGGCTTTCTTACATTTCCGAATACTTCCTTTATATCTTTGCCGGCTATCAAAATTAATTATTAGTATCATTACTATGCCTTAAATCCTCTCTGTATTGTAAGGATAATTTATCTAGATAAACATAAAACAATATTTTAATATGAAAACTCCAAATCTATTCATTAATTAAATATAATTAATTCTTCAAATTAAGACAAAACAATTTAAATTATTATTTACGTTATCTTATTAACGACAAAATGTTTTCCATATTCTAAGGACGCTTTCTACGCCAAACTAAAGATTCTTCCTTCCTACTAAAGTAAAGATTAATTTTTTTCTCCTACTCGATTACTGAGGAATTTTTTTCGACCCTAAACCCTTTTCATCATCTGTTTCGAGGGGAAAAAATGTAAAAAAAGGCGATGAGGCAACAACAAAGACGCCATTCCAGGTTTTTTTTCATCGAAGAAATTACCTTTCTCCTTCCCGAGTTATTTAAGATAATTTTCTTATCCTCGAACGGGTTATGCAAACAAAAAAAAGCTTTTTTCTGAATGTTAATTAAAGTAATGAGAACTGAATTGTTAGTATCTTGCTATTCAATTTTTCCTTTTTCTGATATATTCTGTTTTTACTCTATCCATGCTTCAACAGATGTGAACGAAAAAGAGCGAAAGAACCGAAAGTTAACCGTTCGAAGAAACGCCGTTATTCGCTTCAAATAAACTGAGCTCCATTTGAGAGTAAACGTATATTTGATGCTGAGGCGAAAAATTTGTAATTAAACTTCCTTTTTGCACCTCAAAAATGACGGAACTGAAGAAGTGCAAAATTTTTTGAATGAATAAAGTTAAGGAGAAAAGATAAGGGAGAAAAGTTTCAAAACGTCTCTCCTGGAATGCAAAGCTGCCATTAACATGAAGACGAGATGAAATTTCCCGATGAGTTTAAAATGACTGCCAAGTCGTTAGACATGGTTATGAGTTAGGTTGATATGCTAGCATAAGACGCTAAACTTGGCGTCTAAATCGATGCAATTTTTTTAACTTAATTTTTTTTGCCATATTTTTTTGCCTGCTTTTTTTAACCAATAGTGTTCTCATTCTCCAGATGCATTTTTTTGCTTCTAGGCAGAAAAAATATCATTCGCAACGCCAAGTTAACCTGCATTTATGTGTTTTTGCAGAGAATTTTCTTATACTTTTTTTCTGCTAAAGAGTTGTTAGCAAATGAAACTGTTTTGAGGAGAAGTACAATATTTTTACTTTTCGTTTTCCTCAATCGTTATTCGTAATTGTTTTCAGACGACGTGATTTAAAAGCTTTTAAGGATCGACTCCAGATTAAGTTTTTGCGAATGGATAAAAACTAGGGGTGATTTGCTTAAAACTGAGAAAAGCACTCAGTAAAAAGTCTAAGAGGATGCATTTTATCACTGATGAGTTCATTGCTGCTGTCCTAAAAGGAATAATTTGGGTTACTATTTAGGATTTAAGTACTGTTATTTGAGTCATAAATGTAGTGCGCTAAATTTGGAGCTAGAAAGGACGAGTGGTACCTAACATTGCCACTCGCATTAATGCATGCAAATTGTTGTCACAAACAAAGCTTTGTTTTAAAGAAGAAAGCTTTTTGAAACTAGTAAACTCGTCCATAAAACAATAGGCATTAAAACTGAAGAAGAAAGTCAATAACGCAAAAATTCTGAAGGTATTTTTTAAAAAAGAAAGTAATGTAAATGATAAAGGTTTTAGATATGAGGACAAACTATAAGATTAATTAAAAATTTTTTGTTATGCCGCCATCTAGATCTTCTAAAATTAGACTTTCATATAACACAAGGACTGAGCATTTAAAAGAGGGAAACATTTAGATTATCCATTACTCATTCACAAAAAAATAGTCTCATGGGTTTTGGTACATGTTCACTGGCAAGTGTCTCAGCTCAGAATGACTCGTTACAATTTACACCACACGGTGACGCTGTTCTTACTGGTGGTGTGTGTGTACCCTTCTTGGGTATGGAGGGGCCGCATTTGTGATATTAATGTATTGTGCTTCCAAATAGGAAATGTCTAAAAAAACATGAGGCATTTTAACCAACGAATTCTTAAAACATTTTGAATAACTAAATTAAATTTGTTTCTTCAGTTTTTATCAGCAATATTATTATGCAACAATATCATCGTTCATAAAGTAATGCTGCTAAGCTTTTATGTATATTTGTTTCACACAGAGCCTATGATACCGGCAGTCGTGCACGATATAAATAAAACAGCTGTGCAGAAGATATTTATATTCTGCGCAACTGTTTTATTTGAATTCAATTCATTGTTCTATCCCAGCAAATTCTTCATATATTCATTTTGGAGCCACTGAAGGAACATGTAGCAAATATATGTACAATTAGGAAGCAGATTCCAATTAGGATCTTTAACCCTTTAACTGCGGATATTTTCTTATATATGTGGTTTATAAACCACACCCGAAGTTAAACTGTTAAAAACTATTTTATTGATGCGTCAGATAAGAATTATTACAAATTCACTATAGGGAGGTAGAAGCAGAAGAAAGAAGAGCTAATTTACGCAATTTTATACGCGGCAAGATACTAGACAAAGTTTACCTCGTGAAATGGAAATCTTGTTTCACAAAATATATCAGTCCCTCTGAATTATTTTGTTTGCTATATATTTATTATATCTTTGGAAACTCTTCATATTTTCAATTTGGAGCTATTGAATTGAGAGGAATTATGTAGGAAATGAGGAAGTAGGTTCAAAGCAGCAATTTCGTCTTTTGAAACCATTTTATTGACGTGCCAGGGAAGCATTATTACAAACTTCATGGAAGTGGGTCAGAGCAAACTAGGACACGCAATTTTATAAACAGAAAGGTTCTAAACAAATTTCGCATCATTTCGTTACGAGATAAGAGGCGAATCTGTAAGATTTCTTGCAGTATGCTTCCAAATAATTTCTTAAGAGTGAAAATAAAAGGAAAATTGTTTTCGGACGTAATTTAAGCATGAACTAGCAGCGTATAGCAAAAGATTTTATCTCATACATATGCATTAAAAAATTTAATAATTATTAAGATATACAAGTAAAAGGCAAAATAATTTTGATTCAGTCACGATTGCCAAGAGTTTTATAATTTTTTTCGGTGAAAATCCAATAAACGTTTTGTCTTTCTTGATTACGTTTAATCCATTTTTATTGTAGAGTTTAATGGCATTCCCTGGTTAGCGTTGCCATATGCAGTGGAGCTTGGTTATCTCGAAGGCTTGGCGCAATGTCGCCAAGGGTGGCTCTGACCCAATAAGCTTCAACCAGTCATATGAGAAGTTCACATATATTTTAGAAATTTAAGCACTATATCTTATACTACAGTGATCCTGTTGATCTATATGTGTGGCGCAGTTTAGTCAAGCTTGGCTCTTGCGCCATGCAACTCAGAACACGCATTCACTCTCTCTGGTCATCTCGAATATGAATATCTAAGATCGAGACCACAATAAAAATTTGATTTAAGAAATACTTGGTATAAAAATGAGTTTATAGAGATTATTATTTTAGTGGAGAGTATTTATTTTTAATGTTTAAGAATTTTAATAAATACTGTATAATCGATAAATAAACATTGAGTTATTTTAATAAATGAAGTTATAATAATTATAGTTTAAAGATTTTTAATAATTTAAAATTAATTTCAATAAACAACAGCAGGAAGGATTTTAAAGGCGAAAAGTGTACAATAAAACTTCAAAATAAACTGTAAAATTCTCATGTAACTGGTTTTAAAAAAATGAGAAATCTTTCATTGCGCATTGCTTTTTTTTGTTTGAACGAATGCATTCCGGAGTAAAATAAAAGGCATAGTGGACTTAAATTACGGATGTATGTAATGATTATAAACAATTCCGAAATAATTTTTTGCTAATTTTAGTTTTAACTGTGAATAATTGATATTATTTTAACTTTATTCTAATAGAAAATTCAAAGGACCAGAAAAATTTGAATTGAAAACATTTGAATTATCAAGTTCCACTGCACTATTAACAAGGTCCTTCATTTATTCATCTGGATCGCTAAAACGAGGGATTAAATTATTCGCACCTCATTTCAAAAATACTTTATATCGTATGAAAAATACTGTCCAGTCTACCTCCGAAAGTATTTCGGGAACAGTTCGCAAAAAGTATTTTTCGAATCTCCTCTTCCATTTTCAATTCTCACTTTTAAGCTGAGAAAGTATATTTAAACTGCATTTCTGACATTTGAAAACCTGCGCCGAAAAATTTTCGGTACGTGAAAGAAGCGTCCGGTTTCCATGAATTTTTTCTTCTTCTTGCAGTGGAAGTTTCCCCAGAAAAGCTGCAGCTGCAGAGGGAAGCAAAAAGGATAACCTCAAGGCCTTATAAATGGTTTTCCCGATGAAATTGATTGAACTTTTCTGACTGTCGCACGTGGAGCTTAGAAGCAAAAACCATTTGAGACATCAGTCATTTATGTCCCCTGTAGCCAGTTTCCTTTTTGTTATTAATTATTTTACGATTGTAAAAACCCGAAGCCGACGGACTGGACATTTCTTAGAGATTGATGTTTTCAGCAGAAGATTTTGAGATGTAGATCTTTCAGTGCCTTCAGGAAGTTTGTCACGTTAAGTTGCCCGCAAGAGTGGACCTTTTACCGTTGTTCAAAGTATGACCGGAAAGAATGTCGGGCAATTTATTGTAGTCTACCAAACTAATAGTTTTCGGTGAGGTTATAGATATAAGGTTAATATCGATAACTTTCTCCGTCACTAGCAGACAATGATATTTTATACCCTATTCTGTAATTAAAGAATCTGTATCTTGATAGCACAATATCATGATACGCGTGGTTTCAAATCCATCGTTATAAAAGGTTGAAAAATATATAATTATTAACAAAAACTAGATGTTGACTGACATAAGAGACCCTGGAGCTCTGTCGACAGCAAAAAAAATTTTGTTAGAATTACAAGGATTACAATGGAATAGAATTTGTTTATAATTCTTCAATTCCTTCTCTTCAATAGAAATTGCAAATCCATGATGTTTAATTAGAATAAAGATGAAAAAACTACTCCTTAACGACTACTTAGTGGGTTTTTGCTAATTTCGCTCTTAAAAAGGTGTTTTGCTAAGTTTTGCAGCAGAACTGTAAAGGAGAAAAATATATATCTTGCATGGGATATTTCAAAGCATTCTTCAAATCAATTTATTTTTTAGAAATAAACTTCTGTGAATAAGATAATTTTCTCCGAGAATTAATCACATATAAGCCCTTTTTTAAAAAGCAACCAGAATCATGAGTAATCATCTTTCCATATTTTGATTTATTTATTGTTGCTGTCGAGTTACTTCTAGTTTTATAAAATTGCTTTATAAATTATTATTGCTAGCCTTTTTCTTGCTATTCCTTCTAATTTCATAAGTCAGGTTTTCGGTATGTATAAACTAATTGATTTGGTTTCCAAGAAATTTATTGGAAAATATCAACGAAAGCTTTTTGATAATAATACATTTTTTCTATTGCTTTTGCTACTTCTGAAATTGTTTTGAAGTAACGCAAACATTGGCTTCCCGTAGAGATCTTGCTAAGATTGACCATAAGCAGATACGTGTTGTTTTGGCCCAGGATGAACTCAAAATATTTTCTGTTGGTCAATAAACATCATTTCATTCTTCTTTTCACCCTCTGACTGTGTAATTTTAAATCGCTGTTTACATGCAACGTTTGCAAACGTGTTCACAGACAGTTGAGCCATGCGAGTTGTTATTTATATGCAAAGCTTTATTAGTATAATATGATCCAACGCTATAAAAGTACTAAGTAAACAATTTATCCTGTGAAAACCTCAGGATGCAGCAGAAAATAGACTTGCTTCCAACCCTCGGAAATCGCGAGATACGATGTCAGAGGGTTGACCCTTTGTAAGGCCGTGGGAAATACGTTTACCTCCAAAATCATCGATTTTTAAATGCACATGGTAAACTATTTCACCACCTCTGATTAGAGCTGCTATCTCTTATAAAGTTCAGAAACCACGAAAGATATTGTTAAACACTTTGGCCACATATGGTGGTTTTGACAATCAAATTTACTATCAATTAGTTATTAGTATTTTGAGATAGTAATGTGCCAACACTTTACACTGAAAAGAAGATTGGCGTAAGTTCTCTCCTTAATTTTTCGATGAAAGAGAAGACTAGATATTTCACTTTCTTATCTCGAACCATAACGAAGTGATATTGATTTGTCAGCTGATTTGTTGATAAAATTAATTAACCTTCCAGCGAGCGCGCTTACGCAAATTTTACGACATATTGTGCATCGTATTACATATATATCGTATT
>BGPR01000376.1:607894-631896 GCA_013235015.1 Araneus ventricosus | reverse complement strand
GCAAATTTTACGACATATTGTGCATCGTATTACATATATATCGTATTTTCTAAAAAATAAATGCAACTTTTATTTATGTTATTTGTATTTATTAGCGTAATAGTAAACAAAGATGGGGATAATAGCCTTTGTTGCTTCAAATCCCGTAACACAAATTCAAGTAAACAAAGATATTAGAAATAAAATTGCACTTAAATATATAAAATAACTATATAAATATGTAATAGGATGCCCAATTCAACTATCTCTTGCAAAGGCGCGCCCGCTGGAAGGTTAAGAAATAAAATAATTTTTTCTAAAATTCTTAAATATATCATAATTTGATGAAAAATGGCCCTTTAAAGGGTTAAAGTAGTAAAAAATGTATGAATAAAGATGAATTATGATGTTATAAGTTGCTATTGTGAGAGGTTTTGATTATAAAATGTTTGAATAAGATTTAAAGTGCTTCCTTATAGCTCACAATAATTTCTTATTCTTTTATTTAAATAAATAATTTAAATTTTCAGCCGGAATCAAGTCCTATGTATCAAAAATTGCATAGGCGATGCAATCGAAACACATAGCAGTTAAATCCTATAATTACACACTACAATCTTCATTTTATTAAGCTGCTTATATTACACATCTGCTACTTTATACTTTTATTCCAATGCAGAATCTGTGCTTTCGAAATTCCTTTTTTGTCTGTTTATTCATCCAAATCCTGTACTTCCATTTGTTACATTTCGTTATATTTATCTCGGCTTTGATTGTATCGTAATATGAAAAAGCATCTCCGATGTCACCATAAATTTCATCACTACCACTAAAGTCATATCGTAAATTACGATTTCGCCACACATATTGGTACTTTGCTTTCAGTTGAAGAATGGCTTCTATGTTATATTGCAAGGTGAAAGGGGACCATATTTCGCAATTAGTTTGATTTCCGTTACCATCCAATAGCCTGAAAGAGCATTAACGCTGTAAAAATGCAGCTTTGGAAAGGTTGTTTTCGCAACTTTTGTATGCTCTTGCTTCTGGATTATAAAACCCTTATTTCGTTTATTTGTATTATAGGCTTATATGAAACAAATGGGTATAGGGGAAAGTGGGGTAAAACCAGGTAGCTAAGACTTGAAAGCCTGTTGAAGCTAAACTATTCGACATAGAGCTTGTCAAATTTTATTAAAATATTCATTGTTTAATGGAGTACAATATATAATTCTTGAAAAGTCATAGTTTCACTAATTTTTTATTAATGATTTTTTATTTTAAAGAAGTCAAATCACTCGATTTTACCACAAAACCTGGTACACATATTAACTTTATGGGAAATTAGGAAAACTAGATTTTCAGTGGAAAAGTAGCATACGTTTTTATTTTATATGACAATTTAAAAATATTGGAAGCAAAATTCACATATAAAGCAGTTGGTTTCTTCATCCGCGCCACTGCAGCTTTCGTGGGCCCAGTTAAGACGGTTAATGTATTAACCCTTCTCAGTATTTAACTTAGAAAATGAACCCTTAAAATATAATCAATCAACATCTGATGCTTTTTCATCATCTTCAGCGGAAGAATCATCAATACTGCTTCTCCCGGTTTTGCTTTGCGCCACTTGGAGTACCCGGTTTTACACTTAGTGCAGAGGTTATAAAAAACGAAATGGAACCACGCAACTATTGGGCTAAAACCTTTTTGTTTGATAGAGAATAAATCCTTAGTAAACATATGATAAGCTGGACTGAATATAGTTTCTATAACTGTAATGATTATTAAATTAGGATAGTTAAAAGAACATTAGAGAATTGACGCCTTAAAACAAATACACCTTCACAGACGCAGTTAATTCACCTGCAAGAACACGCCATTAAGGCTGTTCCTTTTTTCTTGACTAGTGAAGTATAATTCAGTATTTGTCCACTAGATAGTAAAACTTATAACGCCAGAATCAACGGTAACCGGTTTTACCTCTATCTCCCCAAGTTTATTTTCGGATAATATAAAGAGAGTAAATACCCGTATAGTTTAATTAAAAATATAATTAATGATTTATTTGTTATTGTTTTAGGTAACATCAACTTTCATTTGAAGAGTTACTTCCATCTTACATTATTGGGTAAAAGAGGGCCGTATTTCTCTCTTGGCTTCATTTCCATTAATATCCAATATTATAAAGTAAAGTTACTACAATAAAAACGTTGCTTAGGAAAAGATGCAAGAGCAATTGTTATTTCTAACACCGTTACATTGATTCTGACTATCATAGATTACATTAAATATATGAAACATACATGATTTTGTTTGTTTCGCAACATAGGAGAATAATTGGTCGTATAGCTTCATTAAAACCTTAAAGGAATTATAAACTAATAAAACTAAAAAAAGAAAATTTAATTAATGATTTGTTGATGTTATTTTTTGGGATAATAAACACTCTAATTAGTCGAATTAAAAAATTATATTAGCTTTTTTTCTTGGGGAATTTTCAAGTTATGAGAAATTGTACCTCCTTAGTTATTAAGAAAGCTTAGTCATTTTTTATTTTCATTCCACAAATAGTTTTGTTTTTTTCCAATAGCAGGGGCAGACTTCGATTTATTCTTTCACTTTTATTTCACCGAAATGCATTTAAGTATCTTTCAATCACCAGAAAAAATGTTTAATTATAGGCAAAAAACTTCTACCTATGATTAAGAAATAATTGTTTACTTCATCTTTAAATTGAAAAAAATTGGAATGAGGGTGTTCCTTTTAGAAATTTTATCAGACCTACCTCTGTAATCATTAGTTATCTCATTAGCAAAAACCTTCCTTCTTTTTTGCTGATACGAATTAAATCAGGTAAAACTAGGGTTGCTAAGGAAAATTCTTTTTCCAATGAAATTAGAACATTGAAGCACATAAAGGTTGGAATCGGCTCGGATTGTAATTAAAAAGGATAATGACTTAGCAAGAGTAAAGAAAAAGAAGACGACGAAGAAAAAATGTCATAAAAAATATGAGCCGGAAAGATGGAAGAAAATTTTTACATATAAGTTGACATCTTTTCCGTTTGGAATACTCATGCGGTGAAATGTCACTAAGTAAACGGGAAACATGGCTAAAAAATTGGCTAAGTATGTTTGCGTAAATTTCATTTCTTTCTTATTTAAGTTCCTTAACAATAAAAGGCTTAATAAAACTGACGAAAAGCTTAAGATTTTCTAAGAATAGACTTTTTCAGAGGTTGGGAATTCTACAATTTCATTTTTTTATGAACTACGCGGTAATGGTATGTTAAGAGGACATATCGGTGCTTTTTTGGCTAGGCAGTAATTAATGTTCACTCGAGTTAAAAAACTAATAATGGAGCTAATTGCTTTATTATGCCCTAATCAACTTGCGTGTGGTACTCCTCTTTAAGTTGATACCGCCTTAATAAGTGAACGAAAACTAGTATGCAATATTGATAAAAATGGTAGTAACTTTTTTACTGGGTGACCCAGTGCTGTTTTTATCTTTGACGAAGTTTAGTGAATTTTATATTTAATTTACTCGATTCTGGCGCAGCACTTTAATTTTCTTTATAATTAAATTACATTGTAAATAAAGACATTTAAAAAAATTTTAATGTTTTAAAGTTTTGATGCATAAACCGAATTTTTTTTCAATCATTGCAAATTTGCATATCCGATTTTTGCTTGAAAAAATACAGAAGACATTAGTGTAAGGATTTAGTTAGTAGAAAACTATTATTCAGTTGTTTAAATACAGAAATTCGAAATTCAAGATTTTTAAATATGTTCAGCAAATATTTTAAACATTTCTACGAAAATATTTCATTTTGTTGGGAAGTATGAATTGGTATATAATAAAGCAGTTCATAAATATGAATAGGAGACAAGTATTTGATAAAAATGTTAAAATTAATCATAAAATATGTATAAAATACAAATATGAATGTCGGAATAAGCAGGAAACTTTAATACTGAATTACAAAAAAGCCATAATTAGTATATTGATTTCTGATTATGCACTGCATTCTATATTTTGCAGAATATAAGACTTAACATTTTTTTAATTCAGGACATTTAAAGAGCTTGAATTAATCTTATATGTATTGTCCAACATCATGTATTTTCAAAATAAACCGTATAGTCTTCCAAATTGAAGGCAATAAAAATTTGTCATAAGATTCTAAAATATAAGGTGTCTAAAATTTAATGATGAAGTTCTCGAATTAATATAAACTTATATTTTTAAAAGACTTTAATTGTTCTAGCCTATAAACATGAACAAGTATAATCGAATAATTAGCCAAGTGTTTTGCTTCGTGAAATGTAAGAAGACTGAAAGATAAGAGATAAAAAAAATAAAAATATTAATATTCATGATAGATTGTTCCTAACGCTTGTGATTTTTTAACCCTGTCGTTGCAGCATTTTTTTAAAATCGTTATTTAGATGTAATGCTGGAAAATAAGTCTAAATATTTTTGGAACGAAGCGAGTTTTTATTTACATGCGTTGCTGTGACAGCATAATGTAATTCAACGCTATAATACGAGTATTAAAAGGTAAACACATTCACCAGCTAAAATTGCGGATACGCAACTGGAGAGTTAATGCGTACGTTCTTGTTATACACGTGTACGGAATGACAGTTAACCAAGTGCTTTTCTTTTTGAAAAATGTTATTTTAGCTAAATCTAAATTTCGTCTTGCGTATAAAATTATATGGGCAAATTATTTTCAACGTATGTTATGCTATCCTTGGATAAAGCTGTATTTGTGACTAGGCTTATAAAATTCAATGAATTACTTTTTGTCTAAAAAAATTAAAAATTTAATTCATTTTTCATGAACAAGATACACATTTTAACAATGAAAATTCGTGTTCCGAAACAACTAGTCTTATCCATTGGGTTTTTACTTTAGTTTTGCGTCGGGAAATAATATAAGCATATTTTGTGCTCGGATATATTGAATAATTAGATCCCGTTTCAATCGATGATTTTCTTTTCAGTTGCCTTGAATGTCACGTGTATTTTAGTGCCAGTTCTTTTATATCCACGAAACCCCGAAAGACAAACATGACATGTAGCTTCAACTGGAGTTTCAAGGGTTTTCAAATCTTAAGCTTCAATGTCTGGGAGAGACTTTCCCAAAAGTTTAGAAAGAGAGAAATGATTTTTTCTTTCGGAAAAATTCGTGTGTTTTCTTGCGGAAAACATCGCTGACACTTAAGCCCTGAAGGGTTTGTACCCTTTAAAAAACAATTCTGGCCAAGAC
Organism: Araneus ventricosus; assembly: GCA_013235015.1. Taxonomy (NCBI): domain Eukaryota; kingdom Metazoa; phylum Arthropoda; class Arachnida; order Araneae; family Araneidae; genus Araneus; species Araneus ventricosus. The sequence continues at coordinate 626,639 of BGPR01000376.1, read as the reverse complement.
TAGGTTTGCCGCTGTTAGGCGACTTACTGTATTTTTGGTCTCTTCTTTACGACTATATTGTGATAAATCTTTCTAGGGATTGTATCTTGTACCAGTAACGAAGTATTTCTTTTTGCGTCTTACTTCAGTAAGCAGTTAACTATTCTGGAAAGTTCCGTCCAGGTATAAAGAAATTTTTTGAATAGCACCTTAAAGAGAAATAAAGTTGTAGATAGCTGTTTTGTAAAATGCTAGCTTGAGTGGTCTTTGTTTTCTACAACAGTTTCTTGTAATCGCGTCTAAGTAAGCATTGTTTTAAAGATTTATATCTTCCATTTTTTATGCATGAAATTCAGGATATATTTAGCACATATATTGTTTTAACAATAACATAATACGTTTATACAGAATATTATTCTGTTTACATGCTTGCAGTGACAGAATTGAAAAAAATAGTAGAAAAAGTTAATGGTTTCAAAATATCTTATTTTTTAAAATTATTTTTTCTGGTGGGGCTTCAAGAGGATCTATCCGACTTCATTAGATAAAATCCCCCTAAAATGCAAAATCTTTTGCAGTACTTAACACGTCAACTAGTATCGTAAGCACCAACACTTTTCTTATGGTCAATCGAAACAAGATTATATATAATTTTAATCGATTTATCGAAAATTTTATGTCGGACGATAAAAAATTGCACAATTTAATTTTATCGTTTTTCAAAGCTAGTTCTTCCCGATTGCACTCTTATTCCAGTGGGCAATAGGAAGAACAATCATCTTGTCAATGGCACATTTTCTACGTAATATAATTCTGGAAAACTCGAAATTTTCTCAGCAGTCAAAATTTATTCGGGTAAATGATTTTCAAAAATATCCCTGAAATTATTTATTTTTCCTAATGCCAGTGCATAGAAAGTAAAACACTTAGTACTTCTTCTTTGAAATTCTGTGTTTGTAATAACTTAAGAAAATTTCTTTATAAAAAAAGTTCTTTATAAAATTAAGGAGCTGGGAAATTTTTTGAAATTCACTTTAAAATTTGAATATATGGAGAAAATTTGAAGTAGATACTTGAAACACAATATTAAAGTTAAGAAGGTACTTAGCTATACAATGAAAAATCCTATTTTCACTTGTGTTGAATTCAATATAACAGTAAAATTGCAATCAGAGATATAAATCAAACAGATTCAGACTGGAAACAGAAGATCCAACGAAACTAGAGTTAACAGATAGGGAAGTTGCAAGCAGTTCAGATGAGATGGTATGCCAACCTTTATTCTATAAAATTTGTTAAAAGTTTGAATTCACAAATTGATAAAGTTCTTTTCGGTTTCAAATGCCTCCGATAAAAAAATATATTAGTTGTTCTCTAACTTTCGATTCTGAAAATAATCGAACGCGAACTTTAGAGATCCGAGTACCTTACTAGTATTAGAAATTTCGGTATAAGTAATGGCTCTCGTGTAATTTTTCTGTTGGGTATTAATCCAGAAAGCCAATTTTTGACGAGGAAGCTAAAAATAGAATTACAATTTTCTAGGACCTGTCTGGTATTTAATGTGGAGTAACTATGACCATTTGCCTTACTTCTATCCATTGGGAACATACATGACTTTGAATAATTTAAATTTTCATAATTAAAAATATGCTAAAGTTTTATGAGGTTGGAAATTCACATGTTTTTAAGATGTGATGGTTTCAAACGTTAGAATTTGCTTTCTAAAATCATTCTAAAAATCAACATTTGCAAATTAACAAATGCAAAAATGAATTTATACTTCCTGTGCGAGGTTTGGGATACTCCAATAAACAAATGAAATATTCATTGCATTCATAAAAGTATACTAAAAAGTATACTAGTACTACAAAAAATTCACTGAGCTTTCTTTCAGAAGAGGATACTGTACCATCGCCGTTTTGAAAACGAAACCTTGTCTTTTATTTGAAACCTGTTATTGGGACATCCCATCAAGTAGAAATCTACGAAGATTATTGGCTCCCATTTGCCTTATAACGCTTCTCGCTTATTACGATGTCCTGTTGTAACCACCAGCCATGTTTGTGATTACGTGGACCGCAATTTAGGAGAGGGACACTTAGTTGAAAATGGAGGACACGAAGTTTTAGCTGTATTTTGGAAATTATTTTCTCGTAGCTGTTAGAAGTTTATCTACGAGTTGATAGAAGCTTTTAACCGGGCTCATTCTTACAGTTTTTAAAGCCATATGCTTTAGTAAGTAGGGCTGGAAACATGAACTCATGGTTTATTCCGACCTTCGGTTCTGCAAATAAAATGAGTTGTATCACTTGCCTGTTATAATAGGTGGTTTATGGGAAGCATATTTGAGTTTTACAAAGATGTGATACAAATTATTCATATTATTTTGGTAAAATTACTGCATAAATATAATACTTTGAACTTGAAGGGATACATATGGAGGTTTTTTTTGTTTTGTAGCGCTAACATGAAAGAGCAAACTAAAATATTTAAAAAGGAAAACTAAAATATGTTGAATATAAAAGACTGTATATAAGTATTTTTAAATGCATAAATTGTATAATAATTATATTTTAAATGCTGCTTCTTATCTTTTACTATCTCAATTTGTTTTGTTCTTCAACTCGAATACGTGTTTCTCCTAATGTTTAAGCATAATTTAGACATTTACAGACATCTATCTTTCCTTAACTGTTTCTGTGACAGTATATGTAGCTCTAAAATATAATCAGGTATATGAAATTCACAGAGCGCAGTCCTATTTAGATGCCAGGTCATAATTTCTTTTCTGATTTTCATCTCTTAACTTCCACAAAAAGATTTTTGCACCTTCCAAGAAATCATTTTCGTTTTCAATACACTAGAAACATTCACGATTTATTCCTAGTTCTTGGTATAAAGGTTCAATTAATTTCCACATTCGCTAGTAAAGGTTTACCAAATTTTGAAGTTATTTAGTTGATGCTATTTTTTAAATAGTTTGAATAGTATTTCAGCCAAATATTTCTTAGAAGTTAAGTAACAGGCTTTGAAATTCAATCCTAAAGATATCCATACTCGAAATTAACTATTACTTCTTTATTTTTTTTTAAAACTATTTGGGATGTTTGCCATTAGAGGCAAATCAAAGTTTCTTTTCCATAAACGTAGGAATTTATTACTCCGTTGCTCAGCTCATGACTTTTATTTAACTGTGTTAAGATGTGAAAAAGATTACAAGGAGCAGCTTATATTTAAAATGAATAATTTTACTTAAGCGTCAGAAAAGCATGATTATAATTACACTTTATAGAGGTAAACTCAAAAATCGGCACAACAATACAAGGCCACACGATTTTATACACAGAATGATTCTTGCTCTAAAGCCACCAAGTTTTTAATGGCTGATTTCAGCCTAATTTTTAATCCCAGAATAAAAAATGGCGTGTCATGTTGACTGCTACTCTTTATCTGAGGTCTCTCCTCTGTAGGTGAAAAGGGAGAATTCCGTTTCCCTAGACAGGCTATCTGCAGATCTTTCCCCACTTGAGGACCCAATGCCTTCCTTGTAGGGTCTTCTCAGTTCCTAATTCAGCAGGTTGGGATTTAAACCCTATAAGTCAAAATGGCTCCACATATGAATTGAATCAAACCAAAGTAAAGTTACTGCCCCCGAAAGAATTTTTTCATATCAAATTATTCATTATAACGAAGTCAAGCGGTCCCATTTGGCAACATTTACTCGAGCGTTTTGCCCCCAAGTTGCAAATGATGGGCAATTTATCAGTGCATAATTTTAAAAAATGATATTTGTTAGAAATTTGTATTAATAGTATTTTTAAAAATTAAGATTGTTTTTGTTCAGTTTCCAAGTCCATAAAATGTCTCAAAACTTTCAAAATTGACTAATCTTGAATCTGGTGTCAAATTGACTCCACGTATATTGATTGTATACAAGTAATTAAATTGCACAAATATTGATACGGATATGCATGCAATTCAACTAAATTTTAAGTTTATAGAAAGGTTTATCTGATGGATAGAGAGAATATCTTTCGGTAGGAAAAATTTTATAACGATATAGAAAATTCTTATTTTTGATGCGTGTACTAAGCTTCCAACAAGATAAATGTTATCTACATAATATTCTAGTTCTTTCTATAACTGTCATTGCATTTTTTAGTTGGGGTTTAAGGATTATATCTACCGCATTCCTTCACAAATACTAATAAAAAGTGGAGAAATATTTTAAGCAGAAGCTTTGAATAAATCATTATTCAACAATTGGCAAGACAAATGCCTGAATGTTATAGATATGAGGAATAATTTTTTAATTCGTCAGTGAGGATTTTTACCTAGCATCGTCATCAAAATATCAGGTTTCTTAAAACATTTTTCATTCGTCTCTGATAAGTAAATGTAGAAAACAACCAGTTGAGATCATATATTATAAAGCGACTCTTTCCCCCTCCTTTTCAAGAAAATTTTTATCGAGCGATTTTTTATTCTGAACTTGTTTCTTGACGTACCTAGCACAGCACGATAAGAATCTTTTCTTTTCTTTACTTGCCTAGAATGCCTTGCTTTCTTTGCACAGCCTATATGTAAAGTTTTTTTTACTTTTATGACCGAGAACATCATTTATTTTTGCGAAGAGGAACGCTATTTGGCCTCCAGTGTAAATTGTATTCCAGAATGCCCAAACTTCTCTTTTCTTTACGAGATGACAGTGCTTCACAGTGTGTAGTCCTTGTCGGAGGCTGTAATCCTCTTCCACGCAAGTTTAAAATGCAGTGCTTAGCCTCTAAAAAATTTTGCTTCCATGAGAGAATGCAGAGCAGAGTATTGAGGTCATGCACATTAAAAAAAGTGCAAAATGATGTAGAGCCAATTATGTTTATCTCCCACATTCAGTAACGTGGAATTTAAGAGCCAAAATGGATTTCAGAATTTTCTAGCAATTATTTAGGGTTTCTAATGTGAATATGGAACAAACAAAATGCATGAAATGTTTTAATACATAATTCTATCATCAAAATTTGAGTAGAAAGTATAAAATCGAATTTTAATTTTCTCCATTTAAGGTATTTAGAACATAAAAATTCCTACATTTTCTAATATTTTGCTATGATTTCATTGCTTGCTGTAAATTAAGGATGATATTTCGATTTAGTTTGGGTTTATAGCACTTTATTGCAAGGTAGGCTTTTTAAATATAAGTATATGACAGTTTTTATTGAATTTGTCAAAATAAATTAAAAGTTAAAAAAAAAAAATCGAAATTAAGTAAGAGCGCCAATGTATTTTTCAGTTTCTTCTTGCAACAGTTTAGTTTCCTCTTTGTAGCACTCATAAATGCATTAACTATTATACACTTATTAATTGCAGCATATTTATCTTTAATAAAAGCGTAAACATTTCACGAAACAGTATTTGCACAGTCCTTCCATGCATGTATCCCCTGATTCATTTGAAAAGTTTGCCGCGTATATGCTTTACTAAGCTTAGTAATAATGTGTATATCTACTTAAAATACAATAAATTTAAGGGACTAAACTAAGGATTTGTTAATGAAATTGCAGTAAATGATAAGAAATTACAAATATATAAAAGAAAACATTGTGCCTTTTTAAAATTGAATCAATTAAATTAAGTTATCAGGTTTTACATATAAAAGTTGAAACTTATTAATTGCAGCATATTTGTCTTTAATAAAAGCGTAAACATTTCACGAAACGGTATTTGCACAGTCCTTCCATGCATGTATCCCCTGATTCATTTGAAAAGTTTGCCGCGTATATGCTTTACTAAGCTTAGTAATAATGTGTATATCTACTTAAAATACAATAAATTTAAGGGACTAAACTAAGGATTTGTTAATGAAATTGCAGTAAATGATAAGAAATTACAAATATATAAAAGAAAACATTGTGCCTCTTTAAAATTGAATCAATTGAATTATCAGGTTTTACATATAAAAGTTGCATTTTAAAAATCCTCATACTTTCCATTCAAAAATTGTTGCTTGAAAGATGAAAACAAATACTAGTTACCTGTGTGTATGGGGGTGCAATTTAATCTACTGACCTACAATTGTTCTTTTTGTTTAATTTTTGGTATATGCTTTGGTACATTAGCACACGTTGTGTAAAATTTAATACCATGTGAGCATTTTCTTTTGTTCGAATACTGAGATGAATCAAAAGTATTTTGAATTTCATTTAAACGTTTGTTTATTCATAATATAAAATATTGTTTCTTACGATTATTGCGAGTTACGTGAAACCAAGACTCGAAGGATTCCATCATATTTCATAAGCCGCGCTTTTGCCAAACAGGGTAAAACGCATTCTATAAAACTGTAATTCCAATAAATTTGATTCGCCATCTTAATTTTTTAAAAACAGTAGTATTTATGGAAAACTCGTACATATCATTATATATACGCCTACGGGGACCCAGGCAGGAAAAGAAACTCGAAGGAAATCCCTAAAACTAAAGGTAAAAACCGGTTTTTGTTCTGCAGAAAGACGAAGAAAGAAAAAAAATTAATCCCTGTATATCTTCTCCTTCATTTTTAGGGCCCATTTGGCAAATCAAAATACTCACTCCGATAAGCTGATGGCAGAGTTCTCTATGCAAAAACGATTGCTCTTTCGCAGCGACGAAGAAGAGCAGCAGCGTCCTTCCTCCCAACACGAAATCGAATTCCCCCTACACTCGCTCCTCCTCCAAATAGCGTGCCTTTTCTTTCTGTTTACCTTACTTTGATCATATGGTAGGGATTCAAATAGGAGTAAGAATGCGTTCCAGAAAAGGATTTTTTCGTTCGGTAGATCTTTCATATCATGCATAACATATGGATTTCTCGTAGCTTTACCTTGCATTTCCGCTTGGATTTTCCGGTAGCAATTTTCCCTCTCCTTGTACACGATTCAATGGATTTTTGACTATTAAACTGGGGTTTAACAGGAGGATATTACGCCGGATTCCTCTGCGATTCACTTGAATGAAATCGTATTATAAAAGTCACGCGATAATTATTTTCGAACAAAAAAAGACATTGTGCATAGGCGACAAACGCCTTTTAGGAATAATTCTATGCCTCGTGTCAGTTACAGTAGAACCCCGGGAATCCGAAGCCCACGAATCCAAAATTTCTAATAATCCGAATGTCTTTTTTTCCCAACTTTCTGAAAATCTTTTATTGAAAAATGAAGGAAAAATAACAATTACGATCGTAAACAAAGCTAATGTTTACTCCTAAGATAAAGAAGTATTCGAATTGGTCTTTAAGAATGAATACAGCATCTTAATTAGTCGAAACGAACTCGGATGTCTTCTTTTTACCCTCAACTTGTTTGCCACTGTACCGTGCGAATCGCCGCCTGCTCTTTCTGTACACATTCACAGAGCACCCAGAGTCAATACTCAACTGTATGTGGTATATCAAAAGTATTTTACCAACTTTCTCAGATAATCCGAATTCTCCGGGATCCGAACAAAGGTCAGACTTAATTAGTTTGGATTTCCAGGGTTCTACGGTATTGGTTATTTCAATTTGATAAAAATGTCGCAGAGGTGAAGTATAATTATTTTATTTTCGCTTGGATTTTCCAGTAGGAATTGTCCTTTTCTTGTACCCTATTCCATGGAATTTTGATTATTAAACTGGGGTTAAAAAAGAAACTAAGCTGGGTTTCCCTACGATTCACTTCAATGAAATCGTATTCAAAAAGTCACGCGATAGTTATTTTCGAACACAAAAAAATTTGAACAAAGTCACGCGATAATTTTTTTAACAGAATAAAAATTACACATGTGACAAGCTCTTAGTATGTATAAGGCTAGATTTACTATAATTATTATTTATCAGATTAAAATAAAGTGTTGTAGATCTGAAGTAGAATTAGTTCCTCTTCAGAGTTTATTAGAGAGAAGCTTGGAGAATATTACTTATATAATGTATCAATGATACACACAAAGTTTGTGCCATTGAAATCTTTAGTGTGAATGAATTTTTATCGATTTACAGCTTGACTTCAATGAAGAATACGTTTAAAATTAAAAAAAAATTACAAATAAAACATTGGACAAAATATTTGTGGTAAGTCACTTTTAAATCAAAAGTTAAATTAACATTCAAAAATGCAAAAATGATGATTATCCTTTTGATGGTGACTTTTTTTCCCCACGCGTGTTGGACTGAACAAGAGATTTATTTTGTAAAAACTTACATCCTGAAATTTCTAGTTAGTCAATGATAGTCAATTTTTTAATCTTTCGTTAAATGTTTTAAATAAAGCAAGATTCCAAGAGACGCACTTAGACGTACTTCGTAGAAAATAATATTTTGTTTCGTTTTCGGATCTTCTGATATTTGGATTTCTTGATATATCATCTGGTTGACACAAATTATGAATGAAACGCATTATGTAGATCGTGATGCTGTATTGATTTTATTAAGGAACTAATAGAAGAGTAGTAACTTCCAGCAAAAACTATAAAAAAAAATAGAACTTTCATTAAAACTCGATGTTTCTTTTTGTTAAAGAAATCAAAGTTTCTTATTGTTGAATATCACAATATAATTAGCCCATAAAAGCCCGACTTTTTAAAAATTGATTTTAAAATGTTTTTTGACTTTCATTTCTTGAATAAAACATGAGAAAATACTTTAAAAAATCCTATTTTGTTTTAAGTATGGTTTATGGCTAAAAACTGTTTGTTACCAATTGACAACATTGGGCTTTATTTCAGAAAAAATTTCCTTGATAAAATTCTATAATGTCAAACACAGGTGAAGTTTCATAATTAATAATACGGATAAGGAAGTTCCTTCAACATTGTAGAATAAAATATATTCTCAAGCGTTCAAACAAAGCTAAAAAGATGCAGCCTCAAGTGAAAAACGTCAATTTATTTATATTTTTTTATTAGCACAAACTCTGCTATCTATATATTGTGAAATGATTTAATAAAAATTTCAGTATGTATCCTATTGACAACAACAGGCATTAGGGCCTCGGTCTTTTTCTCAAGATTTTAGAAGACAAAATTGGGTATGTGCTTAAAGGCAACACTGGGCCTTTAAAGGTTAGAATAAATAGGAAACAACAGTTAGCATTTATTTTCAAATTTTTCTCTTCTGTATCGTAATGCATGACTGAAATGATGTTGAGTAAAAATGAGTTACTTGCATGATTTAATAACAAAACTGATAAGTGGTGATGAGGAAAACTTGGAGCTATTGTATGTTCTCGGATTCCGAAACGCATGCGTCAGGTGGAGTTATTTTCACCAAAATAGGGGGAAAGTGAAAGATGGAGGGGGAAACGTTTACATTTTACTTAGAGTGACCTAAAAAAGAACTCTGTAAATGCGCTCATCTTACTCATTGCCTGCCACACCTTTCCGGAGCAAAATCGTCCAAAAGTGTTAGTCTCGGGATATTGAAACGATCAGTATCTCTATGCAATTGGGAAAATAATTTGTTTACATAGATAAATTACGATTAAAACATTATTGATAGGTAGAAAGCAAAGTATACACCCAGTGAATCTAAGCTCTATTTTGTATGTTTTCTCTTTTGTTTCGTTCTCCATAGTAAAACTCTTTTCGTTGAAATTAAATATATTAAACTTTCTTCTTAGAAACGCAAGAGAGACTATCATCGTGATCTCGTGCATCTGAAATCATATAAGTTCTGACTTGTATCTCAAAAATTTTTTGTTTAAATATATATGAAAGGGAGGAAAATGTAATTTATTTATACCTTACTGTAACTTTGAGTACAAAACGGTGCACTCAATGATATTAAAACATTCACTAAAGCACCCACGTACACACTCATACACTGGAGATTTGTTACGAGGTTAAGAAATAAAGGTAGAAATTTCTAGGAAACATTTTCCACAGATAAATTTGCTTGCACGATTTTATTTCATACGAGCATTTACAATTTACCGGTGCTTTGCTGGACAGTTAAATTGAGAATAAAACTAATGGTATGTTTTACCAAAAATGAATAACATTATAAACGATCGAATGAAACATCAGTGAGGAAGAAATCACTTATTGAATTAATATTTTAGAAGCAATGATTTGCTACAGATTTCCAATATTATTACAGTTATGTAATACTAATAAGGTGACCAATTTTGAGGACACAAATAAATTGAAGCTAAAAAGTATCATAAAAGAAACATTTTATTCATTGCAACAATAATACAGAATGCACTATAATATGATAAATACAAAATAAAAACATTTGTAACATCATTTATTGTACACTTTTCGAGGAAGGACAGAACTTGCAAAAAGAGGACGGTTGGGCACGTTAGTAATGCCTTTTTTTGTTAGGTCTCGAACTAATTCGCCTCTTCTTAGCTATTAATTAGCTTTAGAACCATGTAAGTATCTTGGTTTAGAAGGATAAAAAAAAGAGGGAATATAAACACTAGTTTATTTGTGCATGAACATTCCTGGTGTATTTAAAAAGAGCTGGCGCTAAATTTGCGGAAAATGTTTATTTTTGGAAGTTTACCTTGTCTTACGAACGTAGCAAATATTAGTTTTCAGAGTAAGAAAAGAAGCTATCTTCTAGATTAAAAATATTAATAGTTGTATAACACACACAATGATGTACATTGCACCCATAACTCCTTTTTTGCTAAGATAACTGATTTTAAGATGAGCGATTAATTCTTTGAAATTTTAGTACTGAAGATGCAATATTTGAGCTCCAAAATTTATTTAAATATTAAATTTCTCTTTTCACATTAAATGTCTTTGTTCAGATGACACATTTGAATTATCTAAAGGCACAATTTATTTGAACCAAAGAGACAAGACGGATCAACTACATTAACAAAAAATAGAAAATCTCATTATAGAAGTCTGGAATTATAAGTACTCAAGTATTCTTACTTAATAACACAGTGTAAGAATCTTCCATTTTTAGTTTTAAAAAGAAATATTCTAATAAGCACATTTCGTTTCTATGCAAAGTCGACAGAAAATCTTTTCTGATTATAAATGGAAAAACTTTCGAATAATTTTTAATCTTAACAGTAGTTTCTAGAATTAAAAAAAAACTTGGTAAACTGTGTTCACTAAAGTAAAACGATCTCCCATAATCTATTTGCTATGAAATCTACTTTCTTTTCGTTGTTTTCCTTATTTCATTTTAAAAGTCTTGCACTTTAAGTATTAATACAAATATTAAAAGACTAAAATCAAAACAGCGAAACTTCCATTACTTCTGTTTCTGAAGTTCGCATTATTCCATTTGACACTGAGTGCTTAACCGTATATCTCCAGAAACTATCACTAATTATTGGCTGTACTCTGAGAGAAAGGGAGAAGAATTTACATTTTTCACTTCGAGAAGATCGCCCAAGAAAATTCCAGCGATGTTTCTCATGCTTTTGTTTTTTCAATCCTTCTCTCTCCTGTGTGCGAAGTACATGCCCGCATAGTTGTGGTTATATTTTTTTCCCCTGAAAACTCCCTGAAAATCTTCTCTTTATTTCCTTAATTAGCATTCTCCCTGAGGGAGAAACTCCTGCTCTGATGCATCTTTACCTGAGAACCAAGACAGGCGAAATCTGTTTCATCGACCGCTGTTCTTTTATTTTCTGTTGTTTCCTTCCCTTTTCCATAAAAGATTTCTTTTGGCAGTCTAGCATTTGCTCCCATACCATCCCTCGCTATAAAACACCAGGCATGCTACTTAGTGACGTCTCGGAGCATACTAGGGTGGTACTAGCCGACTGAATCGTGGTCCATAAGTGTCACCTTCATTTTCTTCCCTTTTCATGGGCTCCCCCTTAATGATATTATTGAATCCCACCCTGGGATGTAACGAAGAAGGTATTGTAGCTTACGTTTTGTGACGTCTCCCCCCTCTTCCTACTGTACAGAGAGGTCTGAGAGTTGTGGTTTGTGTCGTTCATATTTCTGATCAAAAGCGTGTGGAATGGAGTTTTTTCTTTCTCTTATTTTTTGGTCTGTAGAATAGTCGTTAAAGTTGCGTTTAGGAGCTGGAGGAGGATACTGGTTTTTTGCAATTTTTATCTTTTCAGTGGGAAGGTATTTACGATTGGGTGTTCGTCTTTTTCTTTGATTCCTTCTTTCCTTTATTTCTGGAGGTTTTTCGGAGTTAATGTCAAGGTAAAGAGAGTGAAGTGGGAAACGAGCTTCGTATATGTGGGCTAATTTTCTTATTAGAGGTAAATAAAATGTGTTATTTTTTTATTCGGTGACAGTTTCTTTTATTATGTTTGTATGAAGAAACACAGCGTTTTCTTCATCTTTAAAAACAGCCTGAAGGAAAGGGAAAGGAAGGAAAAAAGGAGAAATATACGTTCAAAGCAAAGTTGTTTGAACAATTAATTTATAAATCTTTTTCTTTAATAATTTTTTCCTGTATCTATTTAGTAGATACAGGAAATAGTGTTTGAAGAAGTGGTTATGAAGTTCTGTATAGGATATCCATAAATTATTGTCGGAGTTCCTTATCTCACAAATTTTGATTAGAAGACATTACGATAAATATTATTAATGAAAACATATAAAGGAGAAAGTCACTCATTGACTCATCACGAAATCTCCCAAACCACTGGGACTAGAAACTTGAAATTTGGAAAGTGGTTGCTTCTTGGGTAATAGATGCTCATTAAGGAAAGGATTTTCAAAATTTTAATTAGAATTTTAATCAATTTGAAATCACCCAAAATTTTAACGTTTTCCCACAATAACTTCGGAACATATTATCGCGTAAAAACCATTTTAATACCATCTCAAGGTTCAAAAAATTAGTTTTTCAATGACACTAATTTCATTTCCATGTGGCATTCTGTTTAATTTCAATTAATTTTTCAAAATATTTTCAAATACAATTTCTAATTATGCTTTATTGTTGTTGAGAGAAAAATGGAATTCCAAGGGTTGCTAGACTGGTGTGAAGTGTTCAAAATACGGAGACAAAAAGAAGAGAGTATTTTAGCTGCTGGCCGAAGGGTCAGAGACGCAGGAGATCGCAAACAAAAATCAACGAAAGACATTACAGCAAAATTGTCTAATTAAGTTTAAAGTGTTACAAGTACTTAGACTTGAAAATATTTCTACCCCGAACAACGCCGGGTACATCAGCTAGTATATCATAAAGTAAGTATATTATGTCATAAAGTAAAACTCAATATTTTTTATAATACAAACTTAAATAATTTCCACATGGCAGCTTCTCACTGCATGTAACCCATCGAAACTTGAGGGAAAATTGACTTCAGTCTCGATGTGCTATGTGCCACGAAAGGCTGCCATGTGACCATTTTTTATTTAAAAAAATAACAGTCTCGTGTTTTCTGCTGTATTAGCTAATCTGAATGTTACTTATTTGCGACTCTTGCATGGACTGGGCATGAACTGAATGGAGATGCTAACATCGCATCTAATGGCATCCAACATTTTTTCATTGCAATTGTGACTCGTCTTTTCATAAGCTTCTTGTTTGCTTTACAGATTAAGTACTCGAGTAAACTTCCAAGACTGACAATAAAAAAAATTATTTACTTTTCTAAATGTAAGTCATAGAATTGGTTCTGAAGTCAAAATGTTTTCGTTGGAACGACCGCAGACAGCTACAACGTTTCTTGATTCAAGGTCCTTGTTTGTCTAACTAATGAAGTTAAATATGTCGCATCTCGTTCGTTGTCAGTTAGGTGAGGGAATGTTTAGATATACAAACTGAAGCTGTTTGTTACTTTTGGCATTTATTCCTTTTGAAATATATCGCCAAAAATCAGACTGAGGACTAAATGAAAGCAAATTATTTGACATACAAGTTCTTATACTTTTTTAATGATACGAATTCTGCTTTAAGCATTGTGGTGTTTTTTGTGTTCCAACCTACTATTTTCAAACACGCCAGCGAGTCTATCCTCTTTTGATGTTATTGTATGTGTTTTCATTTTTAAATTATGAGTCTCTGTTTTAGAAGCTATACTGCAAATTATTTTTAAAAACATTTCAATTACTACCCACCAAAAGTTTGGAGCTGTTTAATTTTTAATTAGGTATTCCCATTAATCAGGTATTAAAGAGAAGGGTTTCAGAAAATATATGTATATCATAATTACTTTAGATGCAAATTTATCAAATATTGACGCAAATGATTCACATTTTTTACTTCGATAAAATCTTAAAAAGTTAGTGCATATTTTAATTTTATTCAAGGCGTTTCGTTAGTCCTAGAGTGAACTTAAAAGGTTTAAAAGCAAAACAGGATTGTTTCGCTCCTATTGCAAAAATCGGCTAAATTAAGAATTTAACACAGAATAATTGATACCAGAGTTCATTTTGCGATCAAATCTAGCAGAAATAATTGATCTGAGACTGGAGCGTTACAAGAAAACTGAATTATTCTTCGGCAGCTATATTTTTTATATATTTTTAATGCAACTATATCATAATACAACTATGTCAAGTTCGCGTAATCGAAAGCTGAGTATCTCTCGAGTTTCCATACTTGATGTAGATCTTTTCTGAGAAGCAACTATGAGTGTGATTTATTTCGAATTCGCTGAAATTAGACGGTACTTCTGGAATTCTCAGATGGTCTGGTTCCCTTTTGTCATTAAGGCTTACCATCGAGACTTGAGGCCAACCGCACTGTCTTCAGAGTTGCCATCAATCAAAGCCTTCCCACGCGTTTAAATGTTCCCATTAAAACCGCACTCACTTATAAGAAGGGGATTTAACAAAATGAATGATAAAGAAGTAGTGGTGTCTCGGGTTTTAGATTGCTACAGAGTATTGGTAAAAAATGTAAAATAATTAATAATAATATTCCTCTGTGGCTTTTGATGAATGCCTTAAACTTAAATCCAAACGTGATATGAAGAATACTACATATTTCTTGAGAGCATGATTAGCCAAATGTGTAAATTAAATGAAGAATTTAGTTTCATGCATTGATGAAAGCTTTAGAGAATAGGCGAAAGTATCTGTTTCACATATCGTTGCTTAACAAGCAACACCACCTATCTAATTTTTTTGAAATTTCAAAGAGGAAGAAAATACTATATTTTTCGCAACCAATAACTAATATTTCTGAATTTTTTATCATCGGATATAAACATGAGAGCATATATTCCTACCAGATGTGAAAAAAGATCCAGCAATATTCATTTATTAGTTTTGGAAAATTGTGTATTTTCTTCCTCTTTGAAACTTCAAAAAATTGAGATTTTTGGTGATGCTTGTTAAGTGATGATATGTAAAAGTATTTGGTAACAGAAAATTATATTAAGGAATTTAATTTGGGACACAACTGCAGAAGGACTCGTGCTTTTGAATATTTTTATACGCTCTCATTTAAATTTAATTGTTTCATATTTGTAAAGATGGAATTTTGTGATCGACTTCTCATTCACTTCCTGATATTATAGAGTTCTTAAATTAAGTACACTTGTGTATTCTAGATGAAAATACACAATTTTAAAATTTCCAGAACTTAATTATCAGTTAATTGAATAATTTGATTAAAATCTGATTTCATACTAGTAGCTCCACCTGGTAGGGAACTTGATAAAATTTGAATACATTATTCCATCATTACTATAATAATGAATTATAAAATACATTAAATGCTTAAAAGCAGAAAAATTAAAGTTTTTAATAATGATTGTATTATTAATGTATTAAAATGTAAAAAATAATTTTTAAGATCAAAATTTGAAAGTTTGAGCAAAAATTGTAAAATCAGTAAGCGATGAAAACAAATTACGTAAATTAAGCTACGATGAATATCAAAAGAAAGAAAATTTTAAACATTTAATAAAAATTAAAATATTTCATGAATGTGAATAAAATTCCAATTCACTTAGAATATTTATATCATCGCTTCACGTTTTATGGCTTTTGCTTTGACTTTAAGATTTTTGATAAAATCTATTTATTGCTTTTATTATTTAATTTTTGGAATGTTCAGACGTCGATAAATATAAGAAAAATTAGCATTATGTTAAATACACACCCATTTTTTAATATTCGTAGAGTGTGAAGGATGCAACGGAAGTTTAATTTAAACCACCGTTTTCCTACTTCAAATCTAAATAAACGCTGCATCAAACTGAAGTTTTGAAGAAATTACTCCTTCCCGTGAAAATAATAATTTTATAAATAACTGCGAAATATGATTAGTAAAAGTACAACTGAATTATTTCTATACGTTGATGGATTTTTAGAGCAGCCAATCAAACTTTCAAAAGGTGAAAGGAAACACTTTTTATTAGCACAAATCTGTCAGTTATAAAGAAAATTTAATCACACACATAAAAATTGCAGTTTCAAAAATATATTTGGTTTTTTAAATACAAATCTCAATTTTAGTTATTAAATATCATTTTAAGTACAAAATTAGGTTCAGTTTTATAATTCTATAAAAAGGTTTCAGGCACGATTTATAGGTCATCCAAGTTCAAAGTGATTGGTTGCACAGTATGTTTATGAATAGATAACAAAAGAAGAGATTAAATTTCTTTATCATGGCGGAGAGGTATACAACTTATGAACGGTATATAGCATCCATTAATAGGTACATAAATATGCCGTGCGCAAAAAGCCGCCTCTTTACAACTGATAATACACGAACCAAAATATCTAAACTGTTGGAGCCAACTGTATTTTTGACAAAAATATTTCCACTTGCTGTTTTAGTGAGTGTTAAAAACATTTTCTTTTCTTTCAATTCGAACACAAAATCGACTTTTCAAATGCTCGGCAACTCGGGCAATTTGTGTTATGACTTGAAAGTTATTACTGGTTTCCATTGCATTAGGCAGCATATAGCATTGGAAACGAAATAGAAGGGATTGTTTCAGTTTTGATGTTTTTTCTCTCAGTGATAGACTTGTCATTGTAAAAAGTAGGCACACAATAGTTGATTGATTGGAATGAAAGGTACAAGATTACTTCTATTCAAAGACAGAAAATATTATTAACATGAATGTCCCGATAATTTACAAAATATCTTCAAAGCAGGTAAAATGACCCTATGCTCACATCTAGAAATATATTGTGAAATATATATTTTTTACTGCATATGCTCTAATCGCGATTGACATAGGCATGTGTCCAATTGTAAATCATCAAACTGTTTTTCTTTTCATTAAACAGTAGATGTTATTTGACAGTTCCACTTTTAGATTATAGACGTGGAATGATTTTCAAGGTGCAAGTTTTAAATTTCAAGGGATCCACCCCATGACCTTAACTAGAAAGGGAATGCAGAATTTTTTTAAAAACACGCTTTTCTTTAAAAAAACTAGAATATTATATTATTTTTATACAAAAATCTGGGAGTCAAAGCAAAAAACTAAGAATAGCCTTGAGAAATACTCTAAGCAAGTTGGAATATTAATCTCAAATATATTTTAAATTTTAATGAACGTTTAGGAATTTTCTTTATGATATTCTTTGTGGCTTTATTTAATTATCTTTTTGTTTTCAGGTCTTATTGTTTTAATTATCTCATTGATCATGCTTTTATGTTTCTGTTTTCAGCTCCAGATTTTTGATAAAAGTAAATAATTTTTATGATATTTTTCTTTTTATTCATTAATTTATAATTCATTATTATAAATATTATAAAATTTTGTTAATTTTTTGTATCAAATTCACTACCAAGTGGAGCCAATGGTAAAGAAACAAAATATAATTAAATTGGTATACAGATAATTAAGTTTTGAAAATATTAAAATAGTGTATAGTTATCGAAAACACACAGCTATGCAAAATTTCAATACTCTAGCATGCATAGAAAGTGAATGAAAAATCGGTTTACAAAATTAATTTTTTTCAATATGAAGCAATGCAAATTAAATAAAAGTGTATAACAAAAAGAGAGAGAGAGAGCTTCAATTGGGTGTAATTTAACACTGAACAGAAAAGGTTAATCACATGTATCCTAAAAGTTTCATTGCATACGAAATTCATTTTATTCTAGAAGTTTTTAAATTATCATTACCATTAAACTGAGTTTTATTCTAAGTTGGCGAAATAAAAAAAATAATTTAAATTCAGAGCAAATATAACTGACAAAGCAAAAATTCATTCAGGCTGAGATTGAAATAAACATTGAGTTAAAACTATCTTAGTTGACGATTTGTTAATGAAAAATTTTCAATTAAAATTTCGATTAAGCGTCATGGGCAATTTTTTAAAATAAAACCCACATCTAAGTCTTCTTTCGGCGTTCAAATTTTATTCCAAATTGTACCGAAGTCATTCATTTCCCTTCCTTTCATAATCGAAATATTTACCGAATTATTTCTTTTGTTTAATAAAATATTCATAAACTCTCTCTCCAGAAAGGCAATTCCTCTATTAACTTCCATTCAAATGAAGTCAGAGGACGCCTTAAGGCCGTTTTCAAGCATTTCAAACGATTGCAATTTAAAACTGGACTTCTGAGTAAATTCACATTCCGTCGTTGAATCCTTTTTGGGAGGCTCTTGTTATGCTTCATTCGCTGCCAAATCAACTGTATCCACTTTCTCGAAAAAGAAACCAAACTCGTGGGGGAGACTTCTTTTCATTACTTATCGAGAGCTTTTGGCAATAACGATTCGATTCATTCAAATGCTTTATTAGTTCCCGAAAAGGAATGGAGCATTAGAGATTAGAAATTCTTGCTATTTACCTTTTATTAAGCAGCAATAATGTTCTTTAAAATTATTGGGCAAAGCAAAGTTTTCTCTTTTGTTAAAAAATTAAATAG
>BGPR01000376.1:455837-607884 GCA_013235015.1 Araneus ventricosus | reverse complement strand
GAAAGGATTAAAACATGGCTGCTTAAGTGTTCGTATTACAGTACGCTTTTGAGGCTTCCCGAAATAGCATTTTACTGCCTGCTTCCTTCCTAGCCCTGTTTCAAACTGAATAAACAAGAATTGTCCCCCAAGATCCTCCTTCGAACAAACATTAAGTCGGAACTCTGGCACTGAATGAACGATTCTACATTTGGTTCAGCAAATTCGAGCTATTTAATTTGAATCTGAATTTTTCTGCGTCCCTGCTTCCTTTATTTGCCAAAGCTATCTAATCCAATAAACAACGATACTTAACAGCCTGATACAAAACCTTTGCCAAATGATGGGATCTGGATCGCTCCCTCAATGCTCCTCTAAATATCTCCCTTTAATACAAACAAATCGCTCTTCCTGCGGCCTGAGCAAAGATTTATTTTACAACCGAATTTCGCTGCACTGCCGGCGTAACAGACTACGTTAATCGGCTTCTTCGATGTGGTAATCTTTGTTATTTCCAGTCTAATTTTACAGCCCATATCACGTTTTGAAGACTTATTTGAATTGCCCGAAGCTGTTTTCTCTTCCGGAGCGAGGATGGCTTCAGTGTTGCGATATTTACTCTGGGAACCTAGTATTTCAGACTAAAATTAGTGTTACGGTCCTAACTGGTGCGTTATTTGCCAATGAATAGAGGCTCTGAGCAAAAGGTTAGGATTTCTTTGTTTGCTGAGTAAATGGCATGATCTTTCGAATTTTACAAAAGAGAGGGAAGGCATTTTTGCGTCTTCTAAAAATTCCAGGGAGTCTTTCTTTTAGAATGTGCGGTTGGAAAGCTTTCATCGACCTAAATGAAATATATTAGAAAGTTTCATTTAACCTTGTGAAAGTTGTTCTGGAGAAAAATGTACTTTTCAGAAGATCTGATCGCGAATTTTCTAAACGAAACAATACGTTTAATGTCGATAATTTTTTGAAACTGACTGTAAATTCCAGTTATGAATAATGATATATTTAATTATGTTTTGTGTGGAGTTGCTTTTCATATTTCTCCATACTTTATCAAAATTAAATAACATCTGTAATCAACGGTATTATGAGCAGTTAATTGTTCATTGCTTTGTGTACAAACATGACATACATTGTTCTACTGATAAAACCTTCCCGCCATTTGTTAGCTTATGTAGGAATATCCAAAAGAAATTCATTCCATTAAAAATACAGAGGGTGTTTGCACATTTTTAGAACGATTTTTGATATTTTAAGAACTATTTTACACATTTTTTTGTGTTTGAAATGTTCAGTTTGATAGCCCGTATTCTTAACTATCTTTACACATGCCAGTAATGATTTTTGCAGTATTGGAGGAGGTATTTTGTCCCATTTCTCTCGAAAAGCTTTCCAAAGTCCAGAAAAGGTTGTAGGTTGACGCTTGGAAAATGTGGTTTTTAAAAGTCCAAAATCTTAAAAATTTCATGAGTGGTACAGAAATATTTACCAGGAATATCAGTGAAGGTTATAGTTCTTAATACCCACTTCTTGTTCTATTTTTTCCAAGAAATTAACAGTGGATTTCGATGTGCGGCTGCTTGATTTGTTTTAGTGCAGTTCTACTGTTTGATGGCATTATGTATAAAGAGATGTTGTTTCATATTTGAAGATTGTAGATAAAATATGCTCCTGATAGTATGTGGAGTTGATCTTAACATTTTTATCCACTCTCTCTACTTTTATTTTGCCATTATATGAAAAATCAGCAACAATCATAATTTCCTTAGGAAAACTTTCTTTAGATTCTTTGAACCATGTTATAAGAATTTTTTCTCCTCTTTGATAATAATAAATTGAATTTTTTTCTTGCACTTATTTAAATAGACTCAAGCTTCATCTATTGTTACAACATTTTTTCCATTTTTGTCAGGATAAATGCTTCTTATAAAGAATTCTGTGGCGTTCTGCGTTCAGCTATATGACGTGGAGAAAGACGATGAAAATTGTATTTTTTTTGGCCTTTCTGGGATTCATCAAGTGTTAATAATCTTATTTACAGTAGATACTGAACATTTTAATGATTTTTCAATAAATCTTTGACTTGGAGGATTTTCTTTTAACGTTAAAGATCTCACTTTTGCAATATTCAAAGAACTGCGTTTTTTCCTAGGATACGTATTTGGAGCAATTTTCCCGCTTGAAACCAAACTTGGATGATTTTTCCTTCCTTATTAACAATATTACCTATTATGGCCTTAGATATACAAAAAACCATGGCTTTCATAGCGTCTTTACATAACTGAATAAGATTAACTCTCTTTGGAAAGAGCAAAAACGTAGCCTTCCATCCTTCGGTTCTTTAAAAGGACCATTTTGCATGTAAACAAAAATTTTATGTTGCAAATGATAACCTATATCTTCAAAAATGTAATTTTTTGTGAAAATAAATTTTCCCAAGCAAACAAATTTTCTCTACAGCGAAACGAAATCATTCTAAAAATGTGTAAACACCCTCGCTATTACAAAATTTCAAAAGTAGGTGTGTCATACAGTCGAAAGAATCAATTTATGTGTGACATCAGTAAATTTATATATCAATAAAAACTGCCGCAAATTTTCTTTCGTTTTCAAAGTGGTTTATATCAAAAATAACCAACCATGTAAATACAAGCACATATTGCTTCCCTAACGCGCACCAGTTTTAATGAACTTTCTCGTTTATATTCGCAGTTCGATATCTATAATAATGAAATGCTCCCAATTAAAAGTTTACCTTCGTTATTGGCTTTCCTTATAAAAGAACTGCTCATTAAGATGAAGCGGGCTTTTATTTCTCATTCGGAGATCAATAAGCAAGCGTAACTCTTCCTGTGATCCAGAGCTTCTCTGCCCTTCCGAAAACTCATCGTTCGCGGGGTCAACGTGGAAGGAGCAGGTTTTACGCGCTTGTCACCGTAATTAATCGCCACTTCTCACGCAACTCCGCGCCACTGTTTAACGTTGATGAAAACCAGTTTGTTTTGACTTTTGACTCGCCAAGAGTTAAACTTGAAGGTCCAACTGAGTTGGGAACTAAAATGAATCCATCTTCATTGTACGATTCTGCTGGGCGAAATATACCTGTGTTCATCGTAAATGGCTAATATTTAGTTCTTGTGGATAGTCTGGTAAGAGCATTTGGAAAAACTGATACTTGCTTTTTGTTTGAAAATTAATATACATAAAAGTACTCATTCTCAAAATCTTTCTAAATAGATACTCAAATTATTGAATATCGCTTTATCATTACGATGTGCACTCAGCGCCAAGATTTATCCATCGTTTACATTTAAAAATATAAATGTATAAGAATAGTAATTAGATATAGAGTGGATTCTCGTGTAACGCAGAGGATACATTCTGAGAAATAAAAAATCGCGGTATAGGGACATGCATTATTGGACGAATTTATTCGAGTTCAAACATGCTACTAAATTGTAACTGCGCTTATTGTTAGCGATATAGTAGCTTAACAAGCAACACCATCTAGCTCAATTATTTATAGTTTAAAAGAGGAAGGAAATCCTCAATGTTTCGCAACCAATAACGAATATATCTGAATTTTACGGGAGTTTACTTTAGTTCGTAAACGATGAAAATTTTTCAAGAATCTCAGAGTATTTACTTATACATCTTTTTGTGGAACAATTTTCAATAACAATTTTCTATTTCAACGCACAATATTGAATGAATCTTTAAATTGTATAATAAAACCTTTTCGTTACATTTATGTGCATCCAAAAATTTTTATATCCCTTTTGTCAAGATAGAAGGTTTTACAACCAAGCAATCGATCATTTTACTTAGTCTCTTATCAAGTTAGGGGCCACGGTAAAAGTGAAAAAAAAATTTTCTCGGTATGCGACACTATACAGCCATGAACACGGATCCACACATCAACTTTTTTTCATGAGTTATAAACCAAGTCTTTCAAAATGATTTTTTTTTTCGAAAATCTAGCTTTCTTTTTGTTCCGTCGCGAAGGTGGTGTCAAAGTCAATATACAAAGCCCTTCTCAATCACTTCGAGTCATAATATTTACATTGAACAGAGTTATCAGAAAAATCCAGACTACTTTCTTGCGTGGCAGATTTTTTCTTATAGACAGCGTTGTCGGTGTCCCCCTTCCTGCAAAATGAAGATTCACATACGTCTAATTTTGTCACTTTCGTCCGTTATGCTAATTAATTACGTGGCATATTTTAGCGGAAAAGAGATTGCTTCTCGCGTCTAATTTCTTCAAATTTTGTGTAGGTAGAATGATTTTTATTAGGATCCGATTATTGACAGTATTTCATATCGGCATTTATTTGAATTTTCACTTACAGCATCTTTTTCAGGAATTCATAAGTGTCGTACGATAATGAAGGATCTGTCATAAATTTATGAGATAAATGTCATTTGGCAAATACGATGTTGATCGAAAGACACAAGAATTCTTTTGGTCTCTTTATCTTTTATGTAAGACAAAAACAGACGTTTCGACACGCTTTTATTTTACTTTTTTCATGTCTGAAAAGTTGAAATTTTGTAATCGATTTTTAACATATTTTTGTTGCACTAGAAATCCGAAATTTTGTACAATTGCGTGTTCTCTATGACAATACATTTTAATATTTTCAGAGCTTAAATATCAGTTAATCGATTATTTTTAATTAAATTTTGTTTCTGTGTGTGTGCTACCACCTAGTAGTGAATTTGAAAAAACAAAAGGAATTTAGTTTCCATAATATTTTATGATAATGAATTATGAAATGATAAGGAATTATGAAATATATTAAAGATCAAAAAGCAGAAAATAAAGTATTTAAAACGCTCTTTTATGAATGTATTGAAACGTAAAAAAAATTTACTTCAAACATATGGACGTTAAAACAGATTCGTAAAAGCGTGAGGGGCTGCAAACAACGCTATAAAGAAATTAAACCATGATGTATATCATAAAGAAAATTCCCAGTCATTCCTTAAAAATAAAAATTATAACTAGAATTAAAATCTCAATTTTTGCAGAGAGTATTTCCATCGACGCTTCACAAAAGCGACATTTTGGATTTTATGTTGACACTTATAGAAAATAACTTTTATCAAAAACATCTTTCAGCACATTAATGAAAGCGTGTTTCTAAAACTTTTTTATAATAAATGGCGTTCCTTGTAACTATTATTCAGTAAAATAGAAGTATATGAAATCGGGAGAAATATATAAATACGTATTAAGGATTTTGATTTATGATAGATTATTTTTACTACAACGGCTTGTGTACCCAATAAGAGTTTTCAGTCGAAATGAGTGCCAAAACACTGATTGTTTTCTTCAGTATTCGCTAAGAATTCTTTTCTTTCTGTCAATCTTCAAATATAACACTTTACTACGGAATTTGATAGTTCTAATAAATTGATAATCCAGAAGCAGTTGACTTTCTCTTTGACAGTATTGAAAATCCTTTACTTCCACACTGAATTTTTGACGCTTGAAAATGAATTTCAAAAATATTTCGTTTACAATTTTTTTATGATGCGTCCTTTTGGTAAGATTTTTGAAGGATGGATGTTTTTGTAATTGGCGGTTTCTTACCTTTGTCAAAAAGTGCCCGCTGAACAAAAGAGAATAAAAAATACTTCATTAAAAAAATAAAGTGTTTTTTTAGGTTCTGTAATTTTTAAAAGCAATTTAATTTTTGAATATTAGAGTTTTGAATAAATTTTAATCTCTGATACATAGGCCGACATTTTGAATAGAAAATGTATAGTTACTCCTCCTTTAGAAATAAACAATGTGTCTAACGTGTTTTTGCAACAAGCAAAAGTTAAATACCGTATAATATCTGTAAAACTACTTTCTCCGCATGAAGTGGCTGCTGCAACGAAAAACATATTGTGAGTCGACTTTCGAATCCCCTTGGCATAAGATTTTATTTAACCTCCTAATAAGGTGCCACTACCCACTTGGGATATTGATTATTATTTCAATCTATTTAAGATGGTAAGGGATACTTGAGACATTTAAGCGCGTCCAGATGATTTTTGTATTTAAAATTATTTGTTACGTTGACCTAAATGCGGTTTTAAATAGCAAAAATTCTGTAATTTGATGCATGTGTCAGACTCGTCATTGTAAGCGAAGGGATTAAATGTCTTATATCCTCTGATCTTAAAAAAACAGGAAGATCTTACGAGAATCTTGACGATTAATTAATTTAAAGGGCGATATTATTAATTCATCTCATCAATTATTTTCGAAGTTAGTGGACCATGGTTTATTTACCACATAGTCTTAAAGAATATTGATGTATGTGACGGTTAAAATTATTAATTATATTTTGCTTCTGATATTCTTTAACCCTCTGACCGGAATATCGGTCATTATGACCGCCGAAGTACATTTAAAGTTTACGCGTGTTTAAAGAATGTCCCGGTAAGAGGGTTAAACGGTTTTGTTTATTTATTTGCCCACGCCGGCACAGACTACCCAGAGGATATAAGGCCCTGACCCGGACGGCGGGGAGTACAAAATAACAACAAAACAGAAAGAAAAAACATTACTCAAATTATAAAACATCAGAACAAAACTGAATTACGCTGCATGCAAAAATGCACCAAAAGCAACAGTTCTGAACAACTAAACAGAAGACAAAGGAAGTGACAATCTTTCCCTTTTCCCCTTGATAAGTCTTTTTATTTTTGAATACCCCTACTGTCATATTTCCATGTCCACCCCCACCTCCAAACTATTCCTTCACGCAAAGAAGTTTACATTAATAATGTGAAGGGCTTATGTTAGCTTAAGAGTCGAACGGCTCGAACTTAATAATAGTTTATTTTTGATTTTACATTTTATTTAATTTTTTATTTTAGCATTAATAGTTTTACGCCCTAATAAATGAAAACAGGAAGAAACAGTTTCGCGTAAACTAATGATGAAAGCTAACAATTACTCATCATGATAAGGACCTATTAACCGCTTAAGGACCGAGTTATTTTGTTACTTACGGTATTTAGGACGAGTTAACTCGGGTTATGTCCTTAAGCGGTCAAATTGAAGACAAT
Organism: Araneus ventricosus; assembly: GCA_013235015.1. Taxonomy (NCBI): domain Eukaryota; kingdom Metazoa; phylum Arthropoda; class Arachnida; order Araneae; family Araneidae; genus Araneus; species Araneus ventricosus. Next base: position 600,831 of record BGPR01000376.1, on the reverse strand, counting down.
TTCAACGCAATCCTTGAACTTGCTTCATGGATATGAGTTCTATAAATTAAGGTTCAAATGAAGACATATATAATCTCGTGTCTGGAGCTGCGTTGAGTTTACTGCGATATTTGTTATTAATTTACGCATAAGACAACTATGTTCTTCCCACAAGTTCTGTGTTAGTGAAAGATTTTATTGCTTTCACACTGAGGTCTTGATACTCTTCTTTCACTACTACCTAGTACGACTTTTATAGCTTTCAGTTGTCACACGAACTTCGGGGAAAACAAATTCTATAATTCTTATCATTTTAATCCCTTACTAGCCACTTTCGCAGCCATTTGGGCGGGTTCGCGGCCAGCACCCACTTTGCTCAGCACTGCCCTGCCATCTCGCTGCTTCGAGGCTCTCAGCCACTGCTTTTTTCAGTTTTAAATACTGCATGAAGATCAGTGGAACAGACCATAAAACCATAGCAGATTTCATATTCTTTGTAGAGAACAGATTCCTTTAAAATTGTAAAATCTTTCAATAAACCTCATCTATTTGTAATTTTTTGTATGACGTTTTCACGAATTTCGGCATGGAAGTCTTCAGATCCATAAATACAGAATTATATCGCCCTAAAAAATCAGTTTCCATCACCTACAATAAGTATTTTACAATATTTTTGACACGCCATTTTGATGGAACTGTTGGGATCTATATATTTAAAATAATATGGTAAAACATTGACAGTTCGCCAGCCCCAACCACTTGACGGATTTCTATAATCTTTATTTCATATGAAAGCTTATGACGTTTAGATATGTCATCAAGGGTCATCTGACCTCCCCCTCATTTTCGAACGAAATCGAAAAAACATTTCTCCATCATACATTCTATATATGTCTTTTCAATTTCTTTCGAAATTAGGGGTGGTGGTGGGCAGGCGACCCTTGATGAAAAACTAGACGTCATAAGCTTTCATATGAAATAAGTATTATCGAAATCCGTCAAGTGGTTGGGGCTGGCGAACTGTCTGAAGGTTTTACCATATTATTTTAAATATATAGATATTTTGTGTTTTCCGCCATTGCTAACATTACATTTGCGTAACCCTAGGTGTTCACGTACCACAGGTTCGGAACCTCTGGTTTAAGAGAAGGCTTACCCAGATTTCCATTGTAACCGTGATTAGAATATCAGTAAGATTAGAAAGTGTCTTTGTAACTAGAGTTATTAATAATCGTAGTAATAACTGGTTGCATATTCATTCATTCAATACTCGGGAAAGCCGAATCAGCCATTTGGTTTTAGATTACAGGTTGACTCTTCGGTACTGGTTGCATATATTCAAATTAGTACTGTTATTAATTTCTCATTAATATTATAAAAATATTTAATATTCTCAGTATTCACTTAAATTTTGCTAACATTTACTTCTTATACCTAGAGGAACAGATTAATTGCCTCTAGCATCATTGCCTAACTGCATCTTTTTATTGAAGTAATGAGAAATTAAAAATCTCGTTGGAACGGCTTAGTGATCTAATGGATATTTAATGCACTCGATTCTTCTACCACATTATTTGTAATGATACTAAGAATTTATTTCCTATGACTTAAGGTGCTCTTTGCGGGCGTTATTGCTAATAAAAGGTTCCTGGCAACATACCCCACAGGTTCATTTTCATAACGAGGAAATATTTTCGAAAGGCAAGAATCTGTTGTCTTTACCGATAATTATTTTTCTGTAATAAGTTCTTAATGCAGAAGGGTAATTTACAAAGAAGAGTACAGAATCCTTCTAATTTGTTATCAAAACAAGCCATAAAAATGATCACCACACCATCAAGTTAACTAAAAAATCCTAGAAATGATAAACATGAAAACAGAATAGCTTTTGGAGATAAAAGCTTTCGACGAATATTTTAAAAGCGAAAAAAAAGTTACTCAACATATTCAGAATTTCACTCAAAATAGTTAACTTAAGTAGGATTTAAATTAATTTGATAATTTTCTTTTTTACTTTCCAAAATTGCATCTACTTTTAAACACAAATTTCAGTTCACCAGATTAGAAAAGCTCAATAAACATGCAAAGGTAATTGGAGCAGATTGTTTTAGAATTATAGACAATTGCTTTATAAAATTTCGATAGCACAATGCTGAGTATTTTGATGCCAATACAGTTTGTCCATGAATCTCATGCTATTAGTAAATTAAAGAAATATTTATTTTAATAACACTTAAAAATAGTAACAACAAAAATTAGCAAACAAGTTGCTTTTAATATGAAGCGAAATGTTATAAACAATTTTAAACATCAATATTATGTTTAAATAGCTGTGAAAAGAAGCACACGTATAAAGAAATTAATTGAATAAGCAACGGCCATATGGCACTTTTTCTAGATTCTAATTTTTAATTTTAATTAGAGTACGTCAACAAAAATGCAGCAGAGCAGTGTAATTAAATCATCGCTAGAATAAAATTCGAAATAAACGGTAACATTGTGTATCGTATTAAGGTTAAGAGCGAGATTATTATTCGCACGTATGCTTTCAGCGTAAATAAATTTAATGAAAACAATTCTTGAAAACACATTTTCATTAATGTGCTAAAAAGAAGAATTTTTAAAATACTTTTTATCTTTTGTTCTTTAATTCCTAATTCGTTATTATAAATATTATGGAAACTTGGAATCAATTTTTGTCAAATTCACTACCAAGTGGCGTCATTCGTATAGAAACAAAAATTAATTAAATTAATAGATTAACTGATAAGTAAATCCTGAAATTTATATTGCATTTGATGACACACAAATGTACAAAATATAAACTTAAATTTACTAGGTTACTTTACTTTTGTTTATAATAAAAAGACGTTTTGGTAAGACACCTTGATTTGTTATTAAAAATATTTCAGTCGATTTGGTTTGTAATAAAAAATGTTTCAGAAAGAGACTTTCGTCTGCAATAAAAATACTTCAGAAAGAAGCCTTGTTTTAAATCGTATTGAAATTCTCCAAATAACTATATTTCGCTGATTTTTTTAATTGTTACAGATTAATGCTTCTTTGAATTTTTATAAGTAAATATACACTTTGAGATCTAGGAAAAACCTTTCTTTGTTATTGTTGTCTCAGTGATTCTTCTGCAGCCTTAAAGGGCACCCGAGTCACATAAGTTTTATAAAGCCGTGTACTTATTGAATTATCAAGACTTTTTGCTTCGTTAGACTAACTAGCTAGTGTGTAAATGAAGCAATTGTATTTCCGCATAGAGTTTTAAAGTTTCAGAATAGTTTCCATATTTAAGCAATGTCATGGTTATTTCCGCTTGCCAAAATAATTTCATCCATAAGAAAAGTTAAATTCAATTCCTTTAAAAAAATTTCCGGGCAATTCTCTTTCTAGAACATGGTTCAATAAGAAGACAGACGTTTTTTATTAATATATTTTTATGAAGGCTAAATATTTTAAAAATAAATTGTATAAAGATCTTTGCTTTATTATAAATTATTTGTCTCTGTATATCACACAGGCACTTATCGTAGCTGATATTGTGAAATGATTTAATAAATAATTACAGCTGCCAAAAGTTTTTACCTTTTTTCTTCCTTTAGAGGTAGAATTAATAACTAATACATCGATTTTCTGCAAGCTAGTATTGAAAGCTGCAATTTGAAAGAGACGCTGATATTAAACTCCATCGAATCACACCCACAGAAACTTTCTCCGCCACTGCTGCTTAATATCAATATGCAAGAAATAATATACACAAAAAGCAAACAAATCCAAACTACTAAAGCTGTACGTATTTCGTTATTTAGATACAGGTTTGCGCACGTGCTTTCTTTGCACGGCAATCATAAAATCCCCGCCGTGTGAAAAATCCCCTGTATTTTGACGTCAGCTGCAAGGCACCTAAGTAGAGAGGGGAAAACGTATTTCGCTTCTCTAAGACATGTGTTATGCCTGCGCCATGAATTTAATAACTTTCCCAAGTTTTCTTTTGTTATTAAATGCCAGCGTAACCTCCTTTTCCATTATCTGTTCCGAAATACTGCAGACCTTGTGTGCTGTTACAAGAATCATATATCTTCCACAGTAATTAACTATTTATTTCGAGAAACATGACACTCTATTCGAATATCGTATGCGCGCTTTGAAATAACATTTTTTTTCCTTTTTAGAAAGTTAAAATTGCATATTTTCCTTCCGAGGTGGCACAAACATTTTGGATAGCACATTACGCACAAGAGCCTAAATGCTAGAAGATTTGTGGAGCGTATCCGCAAGATTTATATCTGTTTATATTTACTTATCTAAACTCTTTTGATAAAAAGATGTGAATTACGTTTATGTGCAGCATTGTCGCCAGAGCTAGTGAGTTGAAAGAAAGTATGTAAAATGGTATTTTATTTAATATTACTTTGACTGCTTTGTATGAAAGCACTACTAATTTTCTGTGTTTCAGTTTATATATATATATATATATATATAATTTGTGAATTATGAATGTTTTTGTTGCTTTTACAATTTCGTTATGATTGTTTCTTATTTGTTATATATAATGAAATTTGGTTGAACTATTTGTTATTCGATTAAAAACTACATTTTAAATTATTTTAAAACTGTGCATAATTTATTTCATAATAACTGTTATTGTTAATAGTCCACTTTTGTAGAAAAAACAGTATGGTACCAAAAATAATGAAATAAAGGGATTTAAACAAGGAATAGCTCATAATATTGAAGTTAGGTTGTCGGGCACCTCAATAGAAAGTTAGGTCCATACTTAAATAAGTTGGAAGATGATCACTCTAAAAAAAATTGATGGAGGACTGAGAGCAGCCATCTGCCTTTCAAGGTGTGATCCCAAAGGTGCTCGATATGATTGAGATCCAGGGATAGAGCTGGCCAATCTATTTGCTCTACACCTTGATCTTGGAGATATCTATCAACAACCTAGCTTTGTGAGGTCGCGTACTGTGCATTAAGATAATAGTCATCACTTATTGTAATACCGTGTATTATTGCGTAAGAATATAGTATTTTACCAGATGTCAGAACTTTTCTTTAAAACACATAAATATCAGTGTATCATTCCTATATCTTTCCTCAGTATAAAGTTCGTAGTATTGATGCTTTTTTCTTTCGAGATCACGTTTCGACCGGTACCACTCTTTAAATAAGGGCTTATGAAAAATTTTTCGTGTCCCCAGAACTGGAAAATAACTAAAACATCAAGTGATATGAAAAAACGAATGACTAATGTTTTTATGCATGTAACATTGCAAGTATGAGAGGCAACATTTAAAGAGTTTGGTCAATAGTATTTTATTAAACTCAGCAAGGGAAAAAGCCAGTAACCTTTCTATTTAAATTATAACTTTAAGCAAAATAACTTTTCAGTACATATCATAACAATAACGATGTTATCATATATATATATTACCGTTGAAAGACCGAAATTAGAGAATGTCGGTATTCTTTGGTGAATGTCGACACATACCAAATACGTCAGTGAAAGACCGAATTATTTGGTGCTATATTCTTACTAGCTGAACCCGGCAATGCTTTGCTATTGCTAGATTTCAGAATATATATAGATTAAATGAACGCAATTGAAAGTTTATCAATTATTGTATTTATTTAAAATTGCATATATATATATATATATATATAAATAAATGGCAGTGTTCGTATGTGTGTGTATCAATTTACTTGATCACTTGAATTTCCAATGAAATATATTTGCAAATTTGTGGTCAGCATCCGTAAATGTAAACAAAGAGCCTGCTGTATGGTATATTTGTCCTTGAATCTTGATTTGCCGGTGTAAGTGATAAATAATGATATTTAGCAAATATTTCGGACATAACCAAGCGACTATGTGAATGCTGACTTTCGACATTTGCCAGATATCGGTCTTTCATAGTACCATACACACTTACGTAGTGGATAACTGCGCATTGTTTAAAAGCAAAGGAAGCTGTAACATGACGCACATGCAGCGCGCCTGACCAATTTAGGAATCATGAGCTTTTTGCAGGGGATAAAAGATTCACGGTAACAAATTAGCCTCTAAGCAAAAATTCAAATTCATCCTCTCATCAATTTACTTCTTTTCGTATATAAATATACAAACTCCCAAATTATATTCCAATTACGATGATGATTTTCTATATATATCGCTAATTATTTTTTCTCACCTGTAATTGACAACTCACTTTGATGAATGCTTAAATCATGGTATTTAGTTAACTGTCAACGACAAATTGCATTCATGAATCTCATAACTAATGATATTTTCGCACCTATAAATGTCAAAAGTGCTTGTAAAAATATTGCAACTCACGGTATTTTCTTGCTTGTAAATAAATAATTTATTTTTGAAACAAGTGGCCTTTTCAAATTTTAGTTAGCAATGAATTAATCAATCAAGAATTTCCTTAGAATAAAGAGAGGGAAACCATTCCATTTTGCCATACTTTTCTTTTTGTTTTATTCCTAATTAGGGAGCAAATTGGCCTTCTGGGCTTTTGAAGATGTACTCTCCCATCTCTTTATGCAAGTAAATGAAGTTTTATCATTTAAATGGTTTAATAGAATTTTTTTTATTAAACTCTGATTTAATGCATCGAAATTTGACGTATTTAAGATAAGAAATAACAAGCGAGACTATTCGCGTACTTTTTTTGAATGAGTTTTATATCCACACACTCGCATAGAGAAACGGGCAATTGAAATTTAATAATGAGGCTTATGCATCATTGATGAAGCATTCAATTTTTCGCCGATGCAAAATTAATTAGCAAAACCAGTGGTTTTTAAAATCATTAATATTTCAATTACTTCTCGTTTGCACATATTTAAATATGAAAAGCAGAAAGCATTGGCTTATGAGAGTTTTCCACTTTTGATTCATTGTGTGTTCTCCATTTACACACAGTAAATCAAATGTGGAAAATTGGAAACAGAAAAATGAACTTACAGTTGGCTTCTCCCGAATACTTATTTTCGAAAAGTCTTCAAAGACATTTATTCGATCAAAGTGACTGCATACACATTAATAATGTAATTCATTTATTCAATTGAAGCCAAGTCTTTTGATGTCTGTAGAATCGATGTAAAATTTACAGTTATTAAATGCACAGAAGATTTAATTTACCATGCTTTAGTAGATTATTAACTTTGCCTGCAAACAGAATTCACTGAAGGAATACATGAATAGGTTTAACTCCTTTATAGAATGCTGTAGATAAAACGTTCGGAATATAAAATGACATAGAGCAAATCTATCCTTTTATGCTGATAATTTACTGATTATAAAAGGGAATTTAGAAATTTAATTGATAGATAATTGAAGCAGTCACATTGAATAATTGAAGAGTTTTTTAAAAGTGAACATATCCATTTTACGAAGTTAGGTTTAAGAAGTGAAAGTATTTATTTCCATAAAAGTAAAGAATTTTAAGTAGCTTTACAAAGGAGGAAAAAAAGTTTTTGAGACAAAATGAAACTGCACCCTTGTATAGTTGGGTACCAAGACTAAAGAAGTACAAAGAAGCAAATTTGAGAAAAAAAGTGGATACGTCCACTTTTGAAGAAAACCTCCGCGAATGATAGATGTTTTCGTCTTTTATTTTTCATTACGCTTTACTGAGATAGAAAGTAACGTGTGGCGGTGGCCTGGTGGCACAATCTCAGTTTGAAGACCAGTGGGTCGAGGGTTCAAGACTAATTCCATCAAAGATCCGTCGTGCATGCGGGCCTTATGAGTGTATAATCTGTTGGCGTCAAATATTTTCTTACTGCCCAAATATTACAAGAGTCTGTATAATATTTTAAGTAAGATATTGTACAATATTGCGAATATTGAAGAACACCGTAAAGATATTGAGCTATATCATTGTGCTATCAGGGCTGTGTGGAACTTTATTGAGGGTATAGCTTTAGAATGGGACTTTTTTCTAACTAAATTTAGAGCGACAGAAAGGCCTGATATATACATTTTTATACATTAAATTCCATATTTAGCCTTTTGTTCACGTGTATCCAATGACTCGCCATTCTGAATGATACTAGTCTGATAATATCCTTGTTAGTTGATGACTATTATAAGAGCTATAGAACGCCGCCCTCATATCCCCATGCCTGTAACTTTTATGGCTACTGAGCGGTTGAATAGGTATGAAAACGTCACCTTTATTCAGGATCGCAAAAAATTATCAAAGCTATACAATATCAAAATCTCTCGGGTTAATTTTTAGAAATCAAACAAATCGATAATTTCATATTTCTAAGCACTAAAGTGAATACCTACACTCACACGTATATAATTATAGATGCTATTACTTTTCCGAGGGCAAAGGGCAATATTTATTAAAAATGTAGACAGCAAGAATAAATTTCTTTCGGTTATTTTAATGCATTTGATTTCTATTATCAAATGTACCCTTCCTCCAATTGTAGCAGTGTTAAAGACAGCGAATTTAATCGCAATCGTAAAATCTTTTCATTTATCCAAGAACCCATTCATAATGCTACATTGAATCAATTTCCGGCCTCGAGTCCACCCTATCACGGGCAGGGCTCATCTTACCCAAGCCGCTGAATAATTAATTTTTTCCTCTCTTCCTGAGCAGTGCATTAGCAAATGCATAACTTCCTTCAACAGTTGTTATGAATCCAGTCCATTGTCATGTGTTGCTTTATGGTTTCTCTCGGCCATCTTTCCTGGCCACAAAGTTCCTCAGCGATTAATGGCCGAGGCAGGTTAAGATTTAGGGGATGTCTAGCGGGCTTTCGCCATGGCCGTGGCCACTTGATTTACTGCCGTGTCCAAGAAGGATGCTTACTTGCAGAAGGGTAAGATTAGATGTCTGGACATCTGAACTGTTAATGGCGTGGATTTGAAAAGCTTACCCTTTCTCGCTGTCGCTCGCTTCTTGGCTCGCTGCCCAGTCACCCTCCTCCCAGTTCGGTCTTCTGAAGGACCATCTAACGGGCTAAGGTTGCGTTAGAATTTTTAATAATCTTCTTCCGCTATTTGCATTTTTTTGTTTTTAAATGTTTTTCTTAATGGAATCTTCGAGTTTTTAAGAACTGCCTTTCAGACGGTATTAATGGGATCTAAGTTGATTTTTCTTCTTTCGGTTCTCGTATATTATCCTTGTTTTAACTGAACAATGATTTAAGCTTTCTGAATTGGATTATGTGAAATCTTTTTTGGAAAGTAGTTTATTAATGGGCTTAATAAAGTTATGGAGGTTTTCTTAAAAATTATTTGTGTAACACTGACTTGCACTTTGTCTCGCACTTCTAATTTTATCGCGGTTTAATGGAAGGAAGTAGGGGTTTTGAACTTTCCGGTGTTTTTCTTTCAAAAGTCGAAGTTGATGGAAACGTAATCCGAATTATAGCAATAAGCGGTTTTCGTTAAGCAAAAATATATCTTGGAGAAGTATAAAATTCAATACTTTATTCTTACATTATCTCATTATCGTGTAGTACTCTGATTATTATTACGGCAGTGGTTGCGTTGTTTACGCTGCTTTTACAGTAAATCGTCACTTAACATGCAACAGCACTTATCTCAATTTTTTGAAATTTCAAAAAGGAAAGAAATACTCAATATTTTTTCAATCAATAACGAATATTTCTGATTTTTTTTCACATTTAATTGGTAGATGCGATCTCATCTTTATACTGGATATTAAAAAAAATGCAGAAATATTCGTCATTCGCAGCGAAAAATTGACTATTACTTTCTTCTTTGAAATTTCAAAAAATTGAGATATGTGGTGTTGCATGTTAAGCGATGAAATTAAACCTGATGTTAAAAAATTTCAATAATTTTTTTGCAACGCATTTTATATTAAAGTGATAAATATATTATAATACGTCGGAATTGCTTATATTAATATATTCAATTCATTTTGAATTTATATTATGTTTGCTAGAAAATTATTTATCTACTATAAATGAAATAACTGATATAAAATGTTAAAGAGAGATATTACAAAAACATAACGTATTGCAAAAGTTTATTAATGGCTACATAGTTCTACAGAATGAAATGAGAACCAAAATATCCAGTTAAAAGCTTTGCTAAGAAGAAATATTGCCATTTTCCGATAATATTAGAGAATAAAGAATTCATTGAAAACTTCATTCTTAATATTTTACAGAAAGAAAGAATTCCTTTTTTTCTATTTGAATAATTCTATAAAATAATTTCATGTTTTTTACTATTAGTATTACTGCACTAAAATTGCAATTGACCCCTATTTAGTGCATTCCAATAACAACGCTGAATCTTTTTTCACTGATTTCTTCGAAAAAAATCACTCGCTTTTGAGTGCTGTAATGAATGATTACATTTTTTTTTTCTATTTGTGAGGAAAATGAAAATAATTGGAGCTTTTAAAAAAAGAATTTATCCAGATTTACAACATACGTAGAAAGTATCGATCTATCTGAAAACAATCGATCTTATCTCTTGAAAGTTTCATTATAATTATGGAGATAATGTGAATATAAAAATTTATTTTGGTGATGCAATAAGACAAAACAAATTGGATTTTTCAAAACAAATCGGGAAATTTTCTTCAGCATACTTTAACTGCGAAATTTGTATGTCGTTCTTAGTGCAATTATTTAATTTTATCAAATCTTTTTTAGTCATTTGATCAAGTCAATTATTATATTTGAATTCATAGAAATATGATATTCAATACCATGCTCACTAAAATAATTTTGAGAATAGGAAAATTCATAGCGGATGGACATCTTTCCTTTAAAACCATTAAAACAAACAAGCAAGTGAGACCGAAAAATATCTTGAGTAAGTTCGTTTTGTAATTTCTTTAATTTTTCCTATCTTTCGTGTTTTATTATACATATCCTAGGGGTATATAAAAATCGTTTCCGTACCATAAATCCTTTCATTTATAATTCGTGTATACAAATTATCATAACACGATTATTAGATGATGATTAAAGCCGTCCTAAAAATTTTCGGAAATTCTTTTACGTCTGTTGAGGTGAATTTTGGAAAATCTGAGATTTCTTGGGAGGTGAAATTGCTTTGGTTGCTTTGCAAAATAAATAATTAAGAAAAGAAGTGGACGGGTTAAGACTACGGTACATAATGCTGATAAGTTTACTTACCACTAAAATTAAACTTATGAGCATTCATACACCATTCATTTTAGAAATTCCGTGTTAGTGTTTTCAATCATAGAAGCTAAGATACTCTTGTATTTCTCACAAATTTGCAGCCATAAAATGCATTAGAATAAATACATGCTCTTTAGGACAATCAAGAACTTTCTTGTTATTGCGAGGGAAATAATAAGGAAGTCCTTGATAATAATGCGGCATTAAAACGATGGTAAAATGTTGACTTTTCAGACAGTAAGTATTGGTAAGCATTGCGAAAGTCCCAGTTTCATGAAAATTCGTTCTGGTATGGTTATAAGAACAGAACATTGTGGGGGAAATAATTCAAGTGTCCCTTTCTTAACAAATGTTATACCTCTGAAGCTCTAATGATGCTAAAATAAAATTATTTGACAGGAACATAGCTATTAGGTATGATTAAAATACTTAGTTCTCTTTTTATTTAAGTTCTTTTTATTTTTTATTCCGAAACATCGTTACATTTCGCCCTCAAGATGTTAAAATCTATATCATAATTGATTACATATTCAGGAAATCAACCACCCTAAAGTATTAATCTGCACGTCGTCAAGGATGTCTATAATTTTATTGTATTTCGTCAAGGGTCAAACAAAGCAGAGATTCAAATAGGATATTTTTCTGTTTAAGGGTCTGACATTGGTAAAAAAACCCTTAATTGACCCGAAAATTCCTGAAGTGGAATAGTAGACAAAGGAACATCCTCATAAAATAAAAATGGAAAAACAACTCAAACAAAAAGATTTTTTTTTAACCTTGCCTCGCTTCCAACAGGTTGTTGCTGCATTTGCGCGTAACTAATACGATGTATTTTTAAGATTTATATTTAATATGTGTACTTTTATTTGCTTTTTTATGCTCTCTTTTTCTATTGGTATTTTTGAAATTTTGTTATTGAATTTGGCTTTTTAACATTTTTACTTTAATCTAGTTAATTTCTTTTGTTAATCTTTGTTTTTGGATTATATTAAACTAATTATAGCATCAAGGATTCATCCAATGTGTTTATAAAGTAAGCAGCGCAATTCTTCTTTATACAATTTCATTGAATGAAAGTTTCAGCGAATAACTAGAATCGAACATTTCTATAATATTTACGTTAGTATGCTTCATAATCTCAACCCTTTTAGTGACTACCGAAAGTATCGTAACTATGCGAAGAATGTCGGACCAATTAGACGAATTTGCTATGGTTTGGGAAAAAGCTCATAAAAAAATAAGAGTGATGTTTACAAAATTCAAAAAGGAGCATATTACAAAATAAAGGGAGAATAAATTAAATGCCAATTGTAATAATTCGCGACGCAACTATATATCTTACTTCGGTACTAAAATGGTTAAATATGTACAGATGTTTCTCGGAGGACTTTCAATGACCTATATTTAAATTCTTTTTCACATATTTAAAAGTTTAAGTAGGATTAATGGAGTCAAATTTGGAGTTTACTAGCTTCGGCTTCGCTCTTCGAAAAATTCTATTTAAGCAGATATATGAAGAACGTCAAATGTTTCACAACTGGTAAGATTAAAGACGTAAATGTAATAATTCGCTGGAAAAAACACGAAATATATATTTTCGACTTTCGTGGTTTTGTGTTTATAGAGAAAACTTTCATCTTGGAAACCGTTACTCAAATTTGGCAAATTGCCTGAATTCGTCCGTCGATGCACTAATTGGACCCCATCTCTTTTTTTGACTTCATCTTTCATTTAATACGCTTTTATCATTTATCTTATCTCCCTGTAGAGAAGTTCATGAATAATCTACCTATAAGCAAAACCATTGAGCTCTGCCGCTAAAAATATCTGTAAAAAAGAGGAAACATTAAGAGCACTATATGACAAAGGAATCCAAACCAAATTTTAATTATTTTTGTATGTATAAAAATATTACTTCTCTAATATAAGTTAGGTTAGCTTTATAGCAAACAACCGTGAAACCTGGAATGGAGCCATTTTTCATCCAGTCGTGGGGAATGACAACGGTTAATATAGCCCTCAGTTCTACGCATTAGCGGGGAAAAAATCAGGTTTTTTTTCGCTGTTTTTACAACGTTTCATGACTGCTAAAAATTCTACGCAAAAAGAAACTTTTTAGATGAGTACAAAAAAAGAATGTGAAACAAAATCGTAAATTGTTTTAACTACGGTGGAATACGCACTTCTCACGAACAGGAACTTTCAGAAGAGAAATGAAGATATTTGATATTTTTACTCCTCTGTTAATCTTTGAAAGTAGAAGCGTATCTTAATTTTTTTGGTTGTTCGTTTCTTTTCCCATATATTTTGAAAGATCATCCTTCTGTATGGATATGATCATTTAAGTTTAATTGTATGTTCACTCAATTAACTTGGATAATGAGTATTAAATGCTGTTTATAACTTGTGTAAATAAAGTAAAGAATAACAAATGTTACCAAAAATATTTAATTGCCGTTAACTATCACTGAATAATACAAATGTTACTTTATAAATGCAATGAAAATCTTAATATAATTTATTAGTATATTTTGTGTTCTCCATATTTGTTAGAATATGTATACTTTTAATTTTAAAAAATCTTTCTTTCTGGGAAATAAAAAGGACTTAGGAAGACGAGACTTGCTTTTTCATTAGTATTTTCGATTTTTTTAATGAAAAAATGGCTCTCATAATGATTAAATTTCAATGTAGATAACTAATAAATATAATATAATTATAATATTCTAAATATTAAGTTCGACAAATATTTATCCAAACAGAAATATGAATGCTACAGTCTTTTATAATATCCAAAATCAAATTGTCTTCACTCGCTTAAAAAATATTTTTCATAAAAGAATTGTGTTACCGGCGAAGCATTTTTCCTATCAGTTTTATGCATCAACAATGTTTCGCTACAAAGTCATCGTGTTTAAAAATGAAAATGAAACTCTGCTATCAATGGGATAGAAATATTTCTGTGGCGGTGTCTTATCACCATTGAAGCAGTATTCACGAAGGAAGGAAAATGAAGTTAATTTTTATGAATTAATTTAAACACCGGCAAACATTACGTTCTTTATCACGAAATGTATGCTAAAGAATGAATTTTTGCGTCTTAAGCAGAATTTCGAATAGCTTGAAGGAAGAGATGAGAAGTTTTTGGCGTTTTGCCCAAAGCTTCCTTTTCTAAATTACCCTCTAATTTGCAGCTCTGTTGTGCTTTCCCAGAGAATTACCCATCCCTTGGGTTTTCCTTTCAGGAATACGACACAAGAGAAACTGACTTTGATGCTTCAGAAGCTTAAAATTCCATTCTTGCCCATTAGCAGCTTGTTGAAGGTTGGGTTCAAGCATATAATGATTCCGAAGTATAAAGCTTCTTCATAATAGTAATAATTAAAATGAGTGCTTAAGATTATTGTAAGAGCTCTTTTACTTCCACTTCCGAGGTATACGCAAGTTTGTTTTGAATAGTTTCACATTCGCGGACAGTTGCATCATTAAAATATATGACCGGCCTTAAGCTTTGTTTCTAATCCAGAAACTTTTTAGGGATGTGTTCCTTAGGTGTAAGTCATGAAGGTTTAACATTTTGGAAGTGGTTTCTTCTTTTGGTTAAAGTATTTGAAAAAAGGGAGACAATTTAAATGTTGCAGTTATTTTTGTATTAGCTTTCTCATAGCCATTTGTTTCTCCTGCATTGCTTTTATCACCATGAGATTCATAGATGTATGTTTTTAGCCGGTGATCAAATTTTTAAAAAATTGTTGGCAAGGACATTTTTTTCGTTTCCTATAACATTTTACTGTTCCTCTTAGTCTTCGTACCCGAACCCGTTAGAACCTAGCGGCAAATTTACAGCACAGTTACATTTCACGTCTGTTGGTTAACCGTACGCTTTCCATTGTTTCGTTTTTGCTTTGTCTAACCAGTCAGCATGTCCCCGCCAAATTCCTAAATAGCTTTCAATTGAAATAAACCACTCATTATCCAGATTATTCATTTTGAATAATTTTTTAATGCAAGGAATTCGAAAATAACCTTTATTATTTTTTTGATATTTCACTACATTTTAAAAATCTTTTAATATATGTATATATAAATAAGCTTTTTAAAATGATTTTCTTCCAAAAAAAACACCCCAAACTCCCCACATGAAACGAATCAATAGCGAAAAATCGCGGAGAGTTTCGGAATCCGAGAATCGTCTATATTTTCTACAGTTAATATTTATCAATGATGAGAGTAGTGGCTAAATAAAATAAATGAACGAACCGTGTTTGGTTTACAGAAGCAACCAACTCACGAATATGAAGGGTTAATATTATATAAAATGATTAAGATAGAATTAGCAACAAATATCTTGTAATATTGCCTTTTTTAAGCGAATGAATCGACATCTGAACCATTAATGAATTTATTTGCTGAATGAAAATGAAACATATTCTCAATTATTTACAGTGCCGATTACTCATTATGGTCGATTTTCGTAAATAATGATCGTATTAATCGCTACAAATGAGGAGAATGCCATATAAAATTACACAACAAGAATATATTTGTTAATTAATGAATTTCATTTTTGCTAGATTATTAGAGGATTAGATCTGAAACATTATTAAAGTACGTATATGTGGGAAATTATTATTTTTATTAAGCATATCTAAAAATAAAAGAATATAATAGCGAAAGAGTATTTTCCTTCATAGTATTAGAAAAAGATATTTTAGTATACGAGATAGAAGGTTTTGCAGTAACTCTCTTTTGCCATTTTTTCACATATTTTTTTTTACCCAACATCCCTTCAGTTTTTTAAAGTGAATGCATGAAAATGAGAAGAAAGTATTTCGAATTTATGATTTTTGTTGCGTAAAAATGTAAATTATTCGGAAAGAAAGAAAAATGGAAACTAAAATGTCTTTCGGAGAATATTTTTCTGTCGATCGGAAATATTTACCTTTCATTTTCTTACTTCGGTGCACCCGAGGATTCCATGAAAAATTCATGTTTCTTATACTATGTATCAGAAACAATTATCAATAAAGAAACTGCATAGGCTGAACTAAACAAATGACGTTAACTGGACCCTGAGAAAGATGAACAGTTCTTTGCAATTTTATATTCAATATTTTTTCGTTTGCTTTATTTTTGAGATATTTTAAACTAGCTTTGGATTCGTTTCTTGTAAAATTTTTCGTTAAAATTTCTTGTCAGACTCAATGAAGCTGTCTTCCCACTTTAGCCGCCAATATGAGAAATTCCAGAACGAACTGAAAAATTCTACTAAATGTAGTGTGTAAAACTATAATTAATAACTGTCGAAACCTTTTGAAAGTTCAGTTTTTATCAATACAGATGAAAAAGTTTTTGTTTTTGTCCTGGCAGTCAAGGCATTATGCGCAAAAAGCAAACAACGATTCGGTTGAGTAGGGAACCATTTTTCGGTGAAGAAAGTTGAGGAAAAGTTGAACGCTTTTATATAAATCTTCTCTTTAATTTTACTGAATGTTTTTTCAAAGAAGGTTTGGAATTTGTGTAAACTGCAAGTCTCTCCTTCTGGTGATACCTCAAGTACCTCAAAATATAATTCGTGATACCACCAAATACCTAAAAATATAATTGCCGATGCCTCAAATAACCTCAAAATATCAGCCAAATTGAAAATTTTATGATTCTCAGTCTTAACAACAGATAGCTACTTGTACAGTGTCATTGTTATAGTTATCATAAATTGAAACGTGTATTTGTTGATGCACTCATTTTTAGTTTCCAAGACAAGTAGATAATCTTTTAACCCGAGAGAGAACGCGCGCCTCCTTAGCGAACGCATAGAATAGATTATATCGCTGATAATATCGTTATATTTTTAGTTCGAAAAACAGCGCTTTTGACTTTTAAACATTAAGAATACAGTGCTTAACACAAATTAAATCTACTCCATCATTATTCACTAATAAAGCACGGATTTCTTGAGGTTCATTTTTCGCGCATCTCTTTCAAGTGAAAAGCGTGGTGAGCATTTCTCGATAAGTATATTTGTTCACTCTACAATTAAATGTATCGTGTTATAGTAGATGAATAACTCCCAACTCTTCATAGGGCATGTCGCATCTTTCGCTGGTCCTCTTATTCCGGGTAAGCGCGACACAATATTATGACAATGAATATTTTGCCTAAATTTTATTTTTCTCCATTCATTGCCCTCTTTTGATGAAAAAAAATTCCAAGTTATTCACATCTTGATTTCCAGAATCTTCGTCCTCTTCCGATTCCGTATCATGTTCGCAGAAACTTTCATGATCTGAAAAAATCTCTTCTAAAACATCTTCAGGTCCATTGTCTTCATTGTCAATATCTGGATCTTTATCAGTTTTCACTTCAGCAAGGAGTTTACGTAAACGCTCCATTTCTTTTTCTTACGGTCTCGGCATTGTGAGAAACAGTTAAATACTTCAATTCGGCAAGGAAAATGACGAGCTGACAGTATCAGCTACGTTTAATAACTAGTCTGTGGAACAAACGGAAAGACGCGTGGGGTCATTTAATAACCCCAGTAACTGACCAAACTTGTATTAGGGGACGAAAAATTCCGGAAATACTTTCTAAATACTCGGAAAAGGCAGAGGGGGGGGTGACTAACTCTACTGATAAGAAAGGAATGAACAGGTGGCTAGTTTTCTGGGAATCTGAATTTTCAGAGGGCTGGGGTCATAAAATGACCCCCGCGCGTCCTCCTGGGTTAAAAGCCTATACTTTATTTTTGCCGTATCTTCTACGGGCATCTGAGAGTTTCAGAAGTGAAAGCAGCAATCACGTAAAAGTAATCTCTTTTATATCTTTTGAAATCATGAGTACTTTATAAGAATGATTTGCAGGAATTTGATTATTTTATATAAAACTAAAGAAAGATGTGATATTCTTCATGAAAATTTCGTAAGACTGCTCCGAGGTGTCCAATAATACCTTTGAAAATCGTTTAATCCTGCATTTTTATCTCCGGCAGTGATATTTTTATCGAAATAAAGAAAATCCTTCTAGATAATGATAAATCAGTTTCAAATTTGAGATCGATATGCAAATGTAATCAAAGTGAACATTTCGGATACGGTTGCATTTGGTTAGGATGAGTTGTCAAAGAGGGCAAATAAAAAAAAGCTTTAAAAATCACAAATTATTCCGTAGATAAAAAGAAATACAAAAATTATACTTCTGGAAAAGTTAAAAACAGAAATCTCTCAATTGATTCTTGCTGTAGCTTCAATTAAACCGACAGAAAGGCATTGGCGTACTGAGGTTTTACTTTTTTGCGATTTGGTCACAAATGGTGTTAACACTTCTGTTAAAACTGCATTTTCATTCAACACGCTTGTTCCATAGTTCTTCGTACCTACGACACAGATATTGATTTTGTAATTAACAAAAAGCCGTTCACAGTTGCTACTCGAATATGCCACCAGATGGTGCTTCAAGTGTTCACAAAAGCAAAGCTTTTCTAGAAAGGTAAATAGAAGAAAAACTAGAATTTGGTCTACTTCTTCAGAATGAGTACATGAAATCTTAACTTTAATGCGTTTTTAATGGTGTGTGTTATTCGAAAATATGGCATTTCTCGCCTTTGAAAGCTATCTATCTGTGACTTTTTTATTACATAGTTTCTTTTAGAAGTTTGAATTAAAAATATGTAAATTCAAGTCAACTGTCGAATATGAATGGTTTTTGAATGTTATTGACGGCAAATTTTGAAACAGAAAGAAAACTCCCTTTTCTTTTGACATGGCAATTTTTTTAAAAGGAATTTGGATTTAGCTCTTCATATCAATGTAACACAGTTAGAGTTTATTCAACTTTCTAAATATGAACATCAACGGAAGATTTAATCCATAATACTGTCATAAATCAATAACAGACGCTTGCTTTGGAGTTGAAGTATGGCATTATTCCCAATAAATCAAGATTTTTTTTTCAGAAAAGTTTGACTTCGTTATTCCAATTTTTGGCGATTAGCTTAAAGAAAATAAATCCATGTTTTAGAGACTAAAAAACTTTTCAAAAATTCTTAGTTCTTAACAACCATGACTGCAAAAGTATAACTTTTGATTAAATTTTACAGGTTTTAAGTTACCAGTGCTTTGATTTGTATAGTTTATTCATTATACAGCTATAGTTTAATTTTCAAATAAGAATTATGTAATAAATTATAATTTGTATAAGGCTTAACTCTAAATATTTATAAGAAGCACCTGCTTTAAGAAATAATTACTAAGTATCAAAATAACTGCTTTGCATTGCAATCGAAAACAGTTTACCTGTGCCAAATATAAGTTTTAGCATCGAGTTGCCGTCTTTGGAGTATTTATTATGAGTGCAATTCTGAAAAGGATTTGAAGATTGCAGTTATCTATATGTTTATTGTTCCATCAAAATTGTTTCTGTCAGAGTTATGGAGATTTGAATATCACCGTTTTAGATTATTTTAGACCATTTTAATAGACTATCGTGGCACATCTCACAATCAACGCGCAGCGCTGGCTCGACGCGGCTGTTGATTCGTCAAAAATTACGAAATTCAAAGCTCAATAATTCGGTCAGTTTTTTCGCAGAACAGTGAAACTTTTCTTGTTTAAAATGTTAGCGTATCAAGAACATTATACTAAACACAACCACTAATAGGACCGGGGGACTGTATAAAAATTTAGACATCTTGATATTTTCAGCAGTAAGTTTATTGACTAAAACAACATGCAGTGCTTTATGTCATTTAAAAACATTTTTCCATCTGGAAGTATATGCCTACCTCTAACGGTTTAGAAACTAGCTGCTGGGCTTTATTTAGAGTGGACACTCTGTAGATCCGGCTAAATGATAAACAAAAGTCACTAAAAGCGTTTTCCTGATAGAAAAACATAAACTATGCATTGCCGTCGCATTCCCTTAAGGGTAGTTTCTCAGAATCCTAAAAGCATCCTTTCCCAAACGTTTATGCTGATTTTCATTGTAATCTTTACCACCAAATTTACTGCTTGTTTTGTCAACAAGTGACAAATGGTATCTTCTGGCTTTAGGAATTTTTCCTTCAACCTGCCACATGTATTGGTGGATTTCAAATTAGGGTAAAAACAATCATGCGTTTCTAAGTCCACAGACAGTCGTGTTTGTTCACTGTAGTTTTTTTTTTTACTTTCTGGTATACGAAGTATACAAAGAAAAAGTACTGTAATCGTCAAACAATTCGAACTTGAGATTTTCATGAATCTCCACGTTATAGACCTCCCTGAAACCGAAAAACACAATTTTGGAATTAACTCGAAAACTATTAGAGCTAGAGGGATGAAATTCGATTTTTTTTATTTAAAACCCACACCGGTCCAGCCTACCCGAAAGGGTGTAAGGCCTTTAGCAGACCGCTGGGGAAATACATAAGAAATACAAAAAAGTCAATATGACACGACAAACACAAAAGCATCTCAAACACAGCACAGAACGTTACAAACACTGCAAAAAAGGGGGCAACAACAAAAGTAAATTAAGTAAACCAAAACACACTTTTGAAATTTGGTATGTGATTTTTACACATAATTTGTAGGTTTCTATCAAATTTTAGACAAAATACGTCTACGGGAAGTCTGTCTGTCCGTGTTCATGTGGACACGATAACTCAAAAATTTAAATAGATAGATAGGTAAAATTTGGTACACAGTTTTATCATCAGGAATGTAGGTTCTTATCGAATTTCGGACCAAATCCGTCAAAGGGACGACTGTCTGTCGGTCTGTATAATCGCATACTTGTGAAACTCTAAATACAACGATAACTCCTAAATGCAATGACTTACATAAATGAAATTTGGTGTGTGTTCTCCTAACCCTAATTGTAAATCTGTGTCCAATTTTCATTTCAATCGGTTAAAAAGGGCGTTCAAATTGCATATTATTATTTTTTATTTTACACAATGCCATATTGCGTAATGGCGCCGGCTTTTTCATTTTACTTCCATCTGTGTTAGGGACGCTTGGTGCGTTTTACTGCCATTTGTCTTATTTTTTTCTCCATGTGTTAGGGAGTATACGAGAAAGTTTTGGGGAGATCGCTCCCGCTGGTTTTTATTTCTAATGTATTTGATTTTGATTTTATTTTTTTCTATGAATGCAGATGGAAGATTAGTTAAGATTGGCTGATAAAGGCCAATTATTCTTTATGCAAATGTGCTCTATTGTAAGGTTCTGAGAGTAATAATAAGAAATGTCTGTATATTAACACACGGACAGACTTACATTCATCATGACGAGTTTTTGTTAATTTCCACAGTCTAAACGGCATTTTAACACCGCATATAAGAATTTCACACGTATTTCTTCACATAATTTAATTTTTATGCAAGGTTCATAGTTGTATATAGATTTCAGTTGAAATAGTAAGAATTCCTTGAGGTGATATGCGTTGCTAAGGCAGCATATTTGGTTTGGTTTACGAGTGATTTTTTTAAAAATAATCTTTTTGTGTTTCATATTCAAACGAGCAGCAAAATCGAAATTTCCGCCTTTTAAAAACAGTTTAAAAATCAGAACTCTGCTGTTAAAATTTTATCGATAGTGCGTCATGTAAATATCATGTTGAATAACTGAAAAATTTCAAGCGTAAAGCAGTGAATTGTATCCAAGCAATGCATCGTTTGGTTTATCAGTATGCAGTTCTGCATATGAAAATTCTCTCAATTCTTTGTCAATTCACGTTTATTTAGGATATAGTAGAAAAATGTGCTGAACTCGATAGTATGTTATCCGAATTATTTGCATCAAATTTCAGAATGATATATCTACTAGTATTTTTTTTTTAATCTTTAGTATACTGTATTTCTAACTACTGTAGCCACTTGTTTATTTAAGTGAAATAACTCTTTAGTTTTGAAGCTCAAAATGAATATACTGCAGCAGTCTTTTGCTCAATAATTTCTGACTTCTTAAAAACGAACTACTGTGAATTATGAATCTGAATACTGAACTCTTTAGTTTTGACCTAAAAATTTAAAATGTATATATCAACCGTCTTTCATACACTACGCTGAAGATCAAGGATAATTTATAAATGGAACTGGAACTAAATATTTTTATTCAGAATAATAAGTTCTTATAAAATAAATATGTTTATTCTAAAACATTAATATCTTGATTCATGAAAAGGGGAAGCAAGAACTGATCAAGATTCCTTGAAGAGAATTTGGCAGCAAACTTCTCCGAAAGTATTCTGGCTGTATTCCATTTTCTTCTGCGTCTTATTTTCTCATCTTTTAGAAAGGGACACCCGAGTCTTCCATGCGTAAATCTCTCCACGAAATCTTTTTATTGGCCAATAAGGCAGCAAAAATTTTCACAAATCGCAACCTTAAAAGTTTGAATACCGCTCTAATTTTACATCCGTCAGTTTGTTCCCAAGAGAGATCTTTTCCTTTCTTCGACACTGCCTTTCTTAATTTATGTCAACACGCAGTGAATAAATTTCTATGTTAGACAATTTTCCTCTCTTTCATTTTGATTCATTCCTTTCACATCGGCGCCAACTCAAAAGTTAGCCAGGAAAGAAACTTTTGTTCATTGTGGTCATAGGACTTCTTCTACGATCTGTGCTCCTAAGTTTCAAGCGACGCATAACTCCATTCTTCTTATCTGAGTTCCAGATCGTCTCTTTCCTGTTTCCATCGTTTTCCCGGCCTTGGCATCTCCCATGATGTTCTCCATCGTTTCTAATGGCTGCTCCGGATACTGGAAGGGCATCAAACAATATCCCTTTTTATTTATTTTTTTCTTTCCGACAATCTTACGTCGATTTCGGGAAATAGTTTTTTTTCCCCTTCTCTCTATCTATTTTGAGCTTGTATCCTGCGTGCCCGCGTTATTTAATCGGTGGTTCGTTGTTTCAGAGGAAACTTAGCATTAACAATTCTCCTCTTCAAGGTTTGTGCCGAATTTTAGGTTTTGGTTTCTTGTTCCTTTTCTCTTGAGAATGAAGAATGATAGTAACGGAACAGAGAGAACTCTCTATGTAGCAAACTTTTTCGAGTCAAAGTGTAAGTCAATTTTGTGATTTTGAGTCTTCGTAACTGCCTAGCAAGGATTGCCTGTAATTATCATAATTCAAAAAATGCTGAAGTTGTACTAACAGGAAAAAAATACTATTAATATTACTGTCGCCTTTTATAGTAAGTAGAATAAACCTGTAATATCTTACATTATCTGTGCGACATCTAATATCTGCCAAGTTTTACAACAAAAATAACTATAATAATAATAAAAAATAGAGAATTGCATATCTGTGCATAGGCAGCTCTCCACCATTATACCATTCTCTTAAAGTTGCCCATACAGTTCGACTCCAGATACTAATAATTGTCCAAATATTTATGAAAAATCCTGCAATTTTTGGGATCCAAATTGGTGATGAACGCTTCAACCCCACCTTGACGAGCCATGTTCTTGAAGGCTACGACATACCATGATGGGAACCACCTTGAAGGAGGCTTCACGGGGAAAGACCAAAGGCATCCATTCTTGGCACGGAAAATGTCTTGGAACTAGCAGGTGGATGTACCCGTTTTTTTCATTTTATTTATCTTGCAGCATTATTGGGCCGCGGTGGCTTGGAGGCAGAGACTCGGATTTGGTATCAGAGGAAAAAAGATTCGATACAGGATCCCATGAAAGGACCACCGCGCCTAGTACGGGGGAATCTGGTGGGCGTGCGTTCAAATAACCTTGTCAAACTTTCTTGGGTTAGTGTAGTCTGAAAATTTGGGAAGGTTCGTGCCTGCTTATATATTTTCCATCGTCATCTCACCAAGGTTCAAAATGAATAGGTGAGTTCCATGATAGCCTTCGAACTGGGATCTTGATCTACTGAAAGTAATCTGACATCGTTATTTAAAAACGACGAATAATGTCATGCATTTTCTGAGATTGATGCAAAATGTTAAATAATTCCCAATGCAAATCGTTTAATCTTGAGCTTATCTGCACTGTTTATTTCATATTACTGAAGAAGTTTCCATCGAATAATGATTAATGGAAAATAAAAAAAATTAGACCGATATGCAAATGCACTTAAAACATTTATTTTTTTCAAACAATCTTGCGATGATTTCAGAAAACAATGCTTCCCTCTTCTTACCTATTTTGAACTTCTATCCTATATGCCCTTGTTGTTCAATCGGCAATTTGTTGGTTCAGTGGAATTTCTGTATCTTTTCCTTGTTTAAAATTTTATGTAAAAACTCGTTCATGATATCGGGTAGGATTTAGATATTAGAAAAAATAACATATTGTTAAAATAACCGAAATAGTGGAGCATTAAGTGTTTGGGAAATTATTTTTGTATAGTTGAGTTAAATATCACACCTTATACACAATAATGTGCTAAACGGGTAACTTTTTTTAGATTTTCCTTTTTCATACTACTCTCTTAACAAAAAATATAATTAACGCTTTTTAATTTTTTTTTACTTTGCGAATTTTTTATCGGATGAGGAATGAATAGACACAAAAAAATCAAAAATAAAAACTTACTCGCAAATTATTTATCTTGTAGCTCGCTTAAAGCGTTATGAAAGCTGAGGTGTAAAAAAAACACATTAGCGCTTTAGTGTATACTCAGTATTCATATTTCTTTCGTAAAATGTAATATTAAAAAATGGGTAGATATTAACGATTCGAGAAAGATTTGCATTTTTTAAATGGTTTTACAGTTTGTTCTTGTATGAATATTGAAATTTTGAAGCATATTTCATATTAATATTTGAAAATAAAAATAACACCATGAAGAATAGAAATATATAAAAGATTATTTTCTGAACCTTTTTCTCCCATTTTTGGCAGGCCTATTTTTTCTATATTATGCAGACACTAATTTGAGTTTTTGTTGTAAAGATGTACATGAGAATTTCTTCATTTTATTACGATTTGTGGTTGTTACATTTTTATCATTACCTTTATTACTGTTGTCATAATTATTTAATCTCTAAACTTGTATTTTAATATGGAATACTAATTAATGTATTTGTTGCTTCATAACTTCGTTACGAATTCATTGCTACATAACTTATTTTTTATGGAGCCGACTCAAATGCTAATTAAGTTTGCACTATACTTTTGCATCCAAAATAAAACATATAAAATTTGAAACATTTATTTTTAATAATCAATACATTTTGATTTGATATTATTCATTCAACTGTGGACGATGATACAATTACTATTTGTACGGATTAGTTTAGTTTAACCCTTTTAGTGCCGACCGAAAGTATCGTACCTATGCTATGAATGCTGGACCAATTTGATGAATTTGCTAAGATTTTGGAAAAAGCTCATAAAAAACAAAATAAAAATATTTGCAAAATTCAAAAAGGAGCATTTTACGAAATAATGGGAGAATAAATTAATGCCAATTGCGTTTCAATGTTTGTTGAAAATCTTGCGAATAACATAAATATAAAACATGAAAAACAGAAAAATCAATTATCTCTTAGAAACAGTATTTGCAGATAAGAAAAATCATCGTTTGGTCATAGCTTTATATAGATCACATGGTATGAAGTATAAATACTACGTGACGTATCTAGCGTATACACAGTTTCGGCACCAACCAGCACGGAATGTAACAAAGTTAAATCCATAAACAATTTTTTCAATACTTTTGCAAAGAAATTAAACCATTCACAATGTTCTGTAAATTGATTTTGAGATAAGAGTTCTCTCGCGATGGGAATAGTAAGGCGTCATTGCATACGCAACAATATATCGTAGTTGGCACCTTTCCCAAGAGTGACGATATACCGTTTTTCGGCATTAAAAGAGTTAATACAGCTGAAATCCGGATTTGAAACGATGCGAGGGATATTTTGGGACGGACCTCATAATTTTCAACCGTAGTCAGATGGCGACGACAGCGCCTGACCAGGTATTCTCCTCTCCAAATCTTCGGGCTTCACCAGCAGGAGGAAGTTACCTGTGGATGTCAGAGTTAACGTACACTAATCTCATATGCAATGCTGCTTTTTGAAGAAAACCGTTTTCAAAGCTGGCTGATTCCGAAGCCAAAACTTTACCACTACGACCCAATTACTGATTGTTTCAAAATTCCAAGACTAGCACTGTTGGAAGATTTTACTCCGGAAAGGGGTCACAAGCAATGAGTAAAATAAGCGCATTTCCGGAGTTTTTTGTTAGTTCATGCTATGTAAAATGTAAACATCTGGCCCTCCATTTTTCACTTCACCCTTATTTTGATGAAATCAACTCTTCCTGGAGCATGCGCAAATGCGCGGAGGGTTTCGGAATCTGAGAATCATCTAATCAATTGGAGGTCATTAGTCATTGATACATCACTAGAGCTGAATGGTTATGTATACTAATAGCGAATGTATTTACCATTCTTGATAATATCATAAATATTTATTTTCAAAATGGTTTTTGTTGGAACATAAGAGAACTCATCACGAGCGTAAGACGCTTCATCCTGAAGTTCAAGAAAATTTCTTTCTTTTTTTTCTTCCTTCTTTTCAAGAAAATTCACTTTTATTTATTTCATAAATCGCATCCCCTCAGGGGCACATCTTCAGGTGTGAGGGGATTCACGATCCCGAGGTACCCACTGATCTAATCTCTCTTCAGGCTTTCCCTCCCCTTCAGCTTATACTTTCCGCTTTTCTGCTTACTTCCCTCCCTCGACGGCAAGCGAGGGAGCTCTCCATGAGAAGCTGTCGCCGCTCTGTTTGCTTCTTGCTTCTCATGGACAGCCAAACCCATTAGACGGGTGATGCACTGTGGACCCCAGTGTATCAATCGGCTGGTACCGAACCACCTTTGTGGTTAGACTGCTCGGGATCAAGCGAAGGGGGTCACTTCCTTGGGCTTGGCGTTAAGGGTAGTCATTGTCCACGGGGGTGACTCCCAACATATAGGTATCGGCTAGCATCATGGTAAGCGCTGAGGCTGGGAATGCCCAGAGCCGGTGGCTGCCATCCCTTGTTGGGCTCCGTAGTGGGCGTTGCCGTCGAGCCCGAATTTTTATCAATGTCTTATGGGTTCTTTGTCTTTCGTCGTCGAAGCCAATTCATCTACTCGTTACATGTTGATAAGCACTCCAAACACTTTTCATACGGTATCCCCTTTTCTAGTGCAAAAACTCCTTACGATCTGGTGATTTTCTGGTACAAGTTAACTCCAAACAAGCTTCACTAATTAGTAAATTAACGAATTTGGGTACTTTTCCAGTAGAAACGTCATTTTACAAAACATTGAATGTGTCCCGTGTCTTACTTTCCAACCCTGATTTTATACATGTTAGAGAAGCTAACTTCTTGGAAGAACCATGTGATAAAAATGTTCGTATAACATATACTTATAACATATAGCTTACTTCTTGGAAGAACTTCATATAACATATAGCTTACTTCTTGGAAGAACAATGTGATCAAAATGTTCGTATAACATTCGACGTGACGGTCGGCTTATTCCTACACAACACGTTGTTTTAACTTTTCAGACACCAGTATTGCCAAAATCCATAAAAGCAGGATACATAAATTGCAAACTTCGTCCATATATTCCTAATCCTCTTCGGTGTTTCAAATGCCAGTGGTATGGGCACTCCCAACAGTCATGTCGGAGTACTGACCCTGTTTGTGTTAAATGCGCCGAAACTGGTCACGAAATAAATGTTTGTACTTCTGACACTTTCAAATGTAGAAATTGTTCTGGTCCCCATGCTGCATCTCCTAAATCTTGTCCTGCATGGATTTTTGAAAAAGAAGTTATTGCAGTTAAAATGAAAAGGAATATTACTTTTCCTGAATCAAGACAAATTGTAAAGGACAGAACTCCGAAAGTTGGTGTTTCCTACTCCTCTACAATACAAATGCAGACAATATCAACAACAACACATCTGAGATAAATAGATTGCAACTACCAGTATCTATTCCCCTTTCAATATTGCCATCTAAGTTCTTCACTGCTCCGACAGCTACCACTAGTATGAAGAATAATTCTCCAAAAAAAATCTAAGCAACCAACTTGTAGTAATTCTGAAACGGACATAGTAAAAAATAAAAAAAATTGAAACCTCTTGAGAATAGCTCCAAGAAAACTCTTGATGCCAAACATTTTTGAAATCAAATACTTCTTCTGAATCAGATATGGAACTGTATTCATCCTCTGCTTCTAAGAAAGTTCCAAAAAGTAGAGAAAAGCCTAAAACCTACCTACCTACTTAAAACCTGCTGATATTGCAAAAATAAAACGCTATAGCCTTGTCAGAAAAGATAATGAAAATGAATCTGGTCGAGTTTCTGGAGGAGTTGCTCTCCTAGTCTCCCATGATACTCCTTCATCTGCAATCACTTTACATACAAATTTTCAGGCTGTAGCGGTTAGAGTTATGCTTTCCAATTTAGTAACTGTTTGCACCCTATACTTGCCACCAAGTACTAATGTCAATGACAGAGATCTCGACAGATTAGTAGACGAATTGGCTACTTCTTTTATCATTGTTGGGAATTTTAATTGTCATAGCCCATTGTTGGGCAGTAAGAATATAAATCCTCGTGGATGACAAATTGAGGAGTTCATTAATACTCGCTCCCTTTGCCTACTTAACAATGGAAAAGACACCTACTTCCATCAACGAAGTAGAACTTTCCACTCTTTGGACCTAGCACTACTCACGCCGTCCCTTGCTTCTTACTTTAACTTTAGAGTTGGAGATGACTTGCGTGACAGTGACCATTTCCCAATTTTTTTTTACCGTGTGAATGTCGGTTCTAACGATGCTCAACGTCCATCACGCTACTTGTTTCATAGAACTGATTGGACAAATTTCACATTAAGAGCACTGATTACCCGTGATATGGTGGAGGGTATGGTGTCTTAATGAACTAGTCAACTTGGTTACTAAATCCATCTCAGCTGCAGATGCCAGTATTCCCAAATAGGGACTCAGCTTCCCTAAGAATAGGAAACCATGGTGGAATAAGCATCGCACTGATACCAATCGTAACCAAAGAAAAGCCTAGAATGTTTTCTGGCGGCATCCAACCTCGGCTAATCAAATAACCTTTCAAATAGTTAAAAGTATCGCACGGTGGACTAGGCGGAAAAGGGAACATGAATACTGGATTAAATATGTGTCCAGTATTAATTCTTCTGTTACAGCAAAAGATATGTGGGATAATGTTAGAAGGGCGTGCGGTATTTATCCCGAAAAACGCGCATCTCCTGTCTGCGAAAGAATTGCCAGGAGGTTCGTAATACTTCAGAAATGGTGGATGTTCTTGAAGCTTCTACCTCTATTTGCTCAGCAAGTAACTATACCGAACCTTTCCTCACACATAAAAATCGTACGGAACGCATTAAGTTGCGCTTTCAGACGACAAAACATCTGTCTTACAACACTGACCTGACTATTTTTGAACTGCACTTAGCATTATCTGTTATTAAACACACTTCACCTGGTCCTGATGAGGTAACCTACTCTATGCTTCAACATCTTTTAGAACACTCCCTCCTAAATATTCTTTACATGTGTAACCGCATTTGGAAAGAATATGTCTTTCCAGATTGTTGGAAACATGCTTTTATTATTCCTATACCGAAGCCGGGTAAAGACCCACAGGATCCGCTAAATTATCGACCAATAGCCCTAACCAGTTGCATGTGTAAACTTTTTGAACGAATATTAAATGTACGTTTGGTACGCATCCTAGAAAAGAATGATGCAAGCGAATCTTTACGTTGATGATTTGCACATTTCATGCTATGCTTGCAACATGCAACTCATAGAAAGACAACTTCAGACTGCCATCAACAATATTTTTGAGTGGTCAAATAAAAGCGGGTTTACTATTTCTACACAAAAAAAATTGGCATACACTTCTATAAAAGGCCTCTTTATCCTGATCCAGAATTGTTTCTGAGTTGTGTCCCTATTCGCTTCCAAGATAACTATAAATTTTTCCATATAGTATTTGATAAACGTTTGACTTTCCTTCCGAACATTGCCAGTTTGCGGACGAGGTGTCTTCGATCATTAAATATTTTGAGAACTCTACCCAATACGTCCTGGGGAGCAGACCGTTCATGTTTGCTTCGTGTTTATCGAAGCATCATCCGATCTATGATAGACTATTGAATTGTAGTATATGGCTCTGCTCGACCTTCTTACTTGAAACGCCCTGATTATGTTCACCATCAAGCTCTAAGGCTGTGTTTAGGAGGTTCACACAAATGATTTTCTCGGCCATCCTCCATGGATGGAGAACAGCATATCTTACATTAACCCTTTTGGAAATTTTACCAAGTCAGACTCCGATAACTCAGTTTTAATTTCACTTTTTTATTAACGTCGACAATTTTATCAGTCAAATCAACCAGTTTTTTTTTACGGATGGTTCCAAATCCTTGAACCATGTTGACTGTGCATTTTATATTAATGGTCACGTCGTCAGTTATAAACTACACTCTTTTAATTCTGTATTCTCTTCTGAAATTAAGGATGTTTATTTTGCACTCAAGTACATTGACGTGCATGAAATTAGGAAATCCATTTTATACACAGATTCTATGAGTATTTTGGAATCTTTACGTAGCTCCTCAACTCATAATCCATTCATTAAAGAACTTAAAGACTTCTATAGACATTTACTTTCAAAAGGGGCTCGGATTCTATTTTCAAGGTTTCCTCCCACGTTGGTATTATCGGAAATGAATTGACAGACTAATCTGCAAAATAGGCTACAGAATTCTTGATACGACAAATTGTTTATGCTGATGTGCGATCTGCCGTTCATCAGTGGTGCTGTTATCAGTGGCAGGAAAAATGGAATATGGAAACAAATAACAAGCTCCATGTCATTAAACCGATTCTCTCGCAATTGGTTACGAAACTTAACAGACTCTGTGAGGTCATGTTAACTAAACTTCGTACTGGGCATACACGCTTGACACAAAAATATTTGCTCTTTGCGGAGTCTCTTCCAACATGTAGTCATTGTGGTAACATACTGACTGTCAAACACATTTTCATAGACTGTGTTGTTTTTAATAGACATCAGTTGAGGTCCTTTCACTCAAGCAGTTTTAACTTGTCAATTTTATTGGGAGAAATTCCACATTTTAACCTCTTCATGTACTGAAGGACATTGGTGTTTTCCATGATATTTAGTTTTCTTGTCTTTGGTCTAGTCTTTTTTAAATTTCTTGTTTTAGTATCTTTGTGCTGTCGGTTCATTCATCTTACTTTTTCTACTTGGATTTTAACTAAAGATTCATTCAAGCATTTATTTTCTGTACAGATTCTTGGTTTTAGGCGCAGCTTATCCCATTGAAGGATTTTGTGCCAGGGAAAGTCAAATTAAATCATTAATCTCGTATTTTGAAGCCTTTTTGCTTTTTTATTAACTGATGTACAAAGTTTCTGGTTAGACAATGTAACTGAATAAATTGGATTAACTTTCTTTCTTGCTAACGAAAAATAGTATTTTCCCCCACTTTTGCGTCAAAATAGATGTTGATTTTAATCATTAGACTTCTTGCAACATTTTTATATTTTTAATCATTGGTATTGAGTTTGCCTGTTCAGAGTTGAGATATGAAGTTCTTTCTAATCCACTATTTTTAAATGTACAGTATAATCCTTATTATTATTTGAAACGTGATGTAAAATGCTAATTCTAAGAATTACTTGAAATGCAATGTATAATCCTAAATTCCAAGAATTGATATATAATGCATGATGCTGATTTCAAGAACTGATATTTAATATAAAATGCTAATTATAAGAATTATTTGATATGCAGTCTGAACATGATTGGTTGTTGAAAATTTATTTTATAAGAGAAAAATTTACAAATAAATTCGCCACTTATATTCAAGCTACATCAATCCCAGTACCATATCATCTGAATAACACTTCGACATCAAAAATGCCCAAGTTAAATTAGTAAACACTTTTCCCCGCTTTCGGTATTATTTCCTTCCCCAGCAAAAAGCTGAAGAAATTTCCGAAAAAGAAAAACGGATCGTTATAGGCTCATTAAGTATCGTATGTAAAAATTGAATTTTTATGCTACCAACAGCCGAATGTGTTTATTTTTTAAGCGTCATTGGGCC
This sequence comes from Araneus ventricosus, assembly GCA_013235015.1. Lineage (NCBI taxonomy): Eukaryota > Metazoa > Arthropoda > Arachnida > Araneae > Araneidae > Araneus > Araneus ventricosus. Next base: position 568,543 of record BGPR01000376.1, on the reverse strand, counting down.
GTAATTTATGTACCTCGATGAAAGAAAAAAAGTTTTAATTCTTCATTTATCAAAAGAAAGAAAGCGAAGAGAAGAAATTGTTAAAAGAAAAACACAAGAAACCTCTCCTTAAGGTGCTTCGCTTTAACTCGAAATAAGGAATCGGAATCAATACATCTTCCCCAGATGTATTAAGAGACACTGTTCGATTTCTAGTGAACAAAAGTTCTTTTCCAGTTACTTTTAATTTCCGCGAGAATTTCGAAACCCCGAACCTTTTCTCTTTCCAACTTTTCTTTTCTCTCTTCTGGTTGTAATTTCTTGTATACTTTATTTTCCTTTTATTTTTTTCGTAAAGTTTTACTTTGTCCTTTTATTTGTTTTTTTAGAGACGTTTTTGGATAGTAGCCAGGTGCTATTAAAGATGGTCCGTAATGGCTAAGACATGGAGTTTCTGTACGATGTTTCCTCTCTTTTTATTTCTGATCGACTTTTTTTTCTTTTCTTCTCTTTTCTTTTTTGTTTCTGAAACTTTTTAGCAACTTGATCACGGAGTTTTGATATTCGTCAAAATTCGCAGGCTGTGATCGTGAAATTGTTTGTATCGAAACTGAAGTGTCATGTTTGAGGGCGGAGAAGACACTTCTTCATAAAAAAAAATACTCGATGCAATTTTTGCGCATCAAATCGTACACTCCGAAAAAGATTATAATAAACTAACCAGAAAAAGATTTTAATTTAATTCGACTCGATTAGAAAGATTTCCTATCCTATTGACGGTGTTACGGAGTCTGAGAGATCACTGGATCTAAATTTAATCTAAAAAAATACGATTTTTGATTCGTAGCACAGGTAACCTCTTATTTTCAGTTTATATCAAATTTCTTTTAGTAGCATACTGTTGGTATATTTCGGTCATTTGAAAAACCATATATTGTTTTTGAAATAAAGGGTGGTCATAAATTATTGGACCCATTTCAAAAATTAATAAAAATAACTAATAATGTTTCCACTGCGTTTTTTCAAATGGGAGAGTAAATGAAGATTTTTTTCAGATAGGTGGCGTACCATTACGGCATTCTAAATTTGCTACAGCGAGAGATGAGTTTTTCTTGAATATCTCGAAAACTATTCAGTTTTCGCATTACAATTGATTTAACACATTAAAGAGCGTAAAATTCCGTACAAATTCATGCTTTTATTTTTCTTTTAGCTTTAATAGTTGTCTAGCTAATGACTCTCAAAAATGGGAGATGTCCAATAATTTACGACCACCTTGACCGCCGTAACGGCGCGTTACTTATCTGAAATTTTTTTTTTAAATACTCTTTTATTAAAGAAAACCGTAGTTGTGACATTATTAGTTTTTTTATTATAATTAATTTGTATGCGATCAATTAATATATATGTGATGCACCCTGTATATATGATGCCCTTATCGACACAAGATGCTCTACAATACTGCTACGATGTCTTCACAATATTGTGCGTCATTCAGGATATTTAATCCTCTGACTGCATATTTTTTGAAAATCACTACTTAGATGCAATTTTTTCAAACGCGTCCAAATACCGTTGAGCCAAGCTAGTTATTTGTATGCAAAGCTTTAGTGTGTAATATGATCCAACCCATTAAAAGTACTAAGTAAATACATTAGCTTGTGAAAATCGCAAGATGAAGCAGAAAATAAACTTGCTACCAACCCACGGGAAACACACTCTGAGGGTTAACAACATCACAGAGACATCATACCATCTTTTACTAACAGGGGCACTTTAGACCCGTGAATTAGTGAGATTTTATAATTTTTCAAGTAGCTGAAAAATCAATAAAAAAGGCAACATTAATGGGATGCAGACCTTTAGAATGCAGCTAATTCTGAATTGGGAAATAAATTGAAGGAATGTTTTTAACTTAGAGTTGTACTTCATTGTTACAAGGATGGAGAAAGGGCATGTGTAGAGATTTAACTCGCTTATGCTGTGGTACCCAAATTTAGAAGTTCCCTTCAGAGAACCTAATATTTTCTTTTCTAGATTTTTTTTATTTTACACAAAAATTAACTTTAAATTTAGTTCATTTTTATAGATGTTTTATGATGTTACTTTTCTATGGCTGTGATTTAAATATAGCCAATGATATAACTGGATTGATAAATGGATTCTCACATTTATTCATTATCCATAAAATATTTTATTAAATTTCCCAATGGGTTATCATTAAAAGCATTTGCCAGGCTTAAGGATCGCGACCGTTTATTTAAAATTGGTAATCGATTGTTGCCTTCATGAAAAACTTTGACCTAGCATATTATTCAATTTAAATATTTTGCAGTGTTTTGTTTTCTCACTGTGTTTGAAATGTCTCTAGATTCTAACTAGATAAACAAATCATGACGAAGTGATCTATTCTAAAATAAAAGATATCATAGAGTAGCAAAAATTTAAATCTCATTGTTTTTATTCAAAAGTTAATTCTTAGCAGGCTTGTATCAACAGAAACAAGAATTATTTTTTTGTTCAGTAGTTTTAATGCGGTATTCTTACTCTTTTGAAGAGTTTCTCCAAGGCCAATTTGAAGTATCTTGTCTGCATCTTTTACTCAAAATTTTAAAAATTAGCTTACTAAAATTAAATTATATGTATAATCCTTAAAAGTACTGATTCGATTTTTTTAAAGCACCTTCTAAAACTTCTTGAATTGCTCTCATATCTGAAAACTATCAGAAATCAAGAGTTCTCCGTTCGATGAAAATTTCATTTTGCTGCACTATTTTTTTTGATTTTAGCATATTTAGATACATTTTAAAAATGGTAGTTTTCAACAATTTAAGGTCTGGTGAAGATTTTATAGCTATGCCTCTTTCTTCACATGTAAAATAAACTGTGTTTAAATGTAAATTTCGTCGAAACGCATTTTGTACACGTTACATAATTTGTATGCATTCTATATTATCAACTTAAAATATTCAACAGTCTGTATATTAAAAATTACAATATACAGCTTGCAAGAAAGAATGAGAAAAAATAAGCTTCTCAGCGATGTCATTTAAGCTTTAGGTAATGAACGCTTTAGCTTAGTGAAAAGTAGTTAAAATTTTATGTAATTGCATAAATTATCGCTGTGTAAAACGCGTGATTAAAGAAGTTGAGGAAATCACCAAAATATTAAATACAGCATAAAATAGATACTTGAAGAAGTGAGTGGCACTTAAAATTGACATATGCTGCCGTAAAACAAGGCAGGCCGTAAAGTGAGCAATAAAAGTTCGCGTGGATCGTAAAGCATACTTCTCTGTACGTCGCTCTCTCTATATTTTCGGCCTATCATTATCCTTTCCTTTGCTAAAGCAAGGCTGTTTGTGGTCTATTAATAGACATACGCCTAGTTTTCATTGTAGTCTCTTGATACTCTAAGAGTTAGGGTAAATTGATTGCAAGTGGCAAATGCGGCGACTCAATAGATTATGCACGTGAAGGTAAATCAAGGGTACTTATCGAAGCTATCATGTGTTAGAGAGTCTTTTTTCTATTAAATTGAATTCGTTGTGCAGGTAAATTTTTAATGTGTGTGATTATAGAAACTGAAAAGAGGTTCTGAAAGCCGTTATGGCCTGGTTGACAGTCTCGGTTTCGTGATGGGAGGATAGTGAGTCTGACTGACTTGTGATTCCATTGAAGATGCGATGTGTTCATAGAGCTAATACAGTCGCAGATGGGGGAAAATCATTATTCGTCGCTTAAACAAAAGGCAAAACATCGTGCATTTTAACAAAACTTGCCGTTTAATAGGAAATAACCACAAAAAGAAACCTCCATCCTGCCGTAGCGTCCCGGGTGAATTGAATGACCCGGCCACCGCGAATAGCAAAATTCGGACACTGTGGCAGGTGAATAATAACCTCTATTACGAGCAGCACATGTAACAGAGGTACTACCTGCCATCGACGATGGATTCAACACCACCAAGAGGGAAGACAGATCTGCTCCCTTATACGGCAGCTTCTCATGCTTGTACTAAAAAGTAAAAAAATGATTGTTTTATCAAAAATCAAAAAATTGGCAGTCGAAACTAAATAGGAAAATCCTGAGGCTCTGATAGAAATACTTTGATTAAATTGAAATTTCAATCACAGTTATATTATATCTTTAATTTTTAATAAAGTTTTAGGAATTTTCTTTCTTGTGATATTCAAAATGGGTGTATTTTCTCAAAGTATTGTTTTCAGCGTCACTCTTGCTTTCGATTTCTTTCTGACCGCTAGATTATTAATAAAAAACATTTTTTACGTTTCAATGCGCTAATAAAAGAATGTTTTTAAAAAATTGTTATTTTCTACTTTTTAGTCTCGATATATTTCTTAATTATTTTAAATATTATGGATTCTTGAAATCAAGTTTTTCTCAATTTCACTACCAGAGGAAGTCTCTCATATGGAATAAAAATTTCATTAAATTTAATCTACTAAATGAAAGTTATGTTTTGAAAATACTAAAATATTGTATCGCCAACGCGTACACGCAAATGTATAAAATTTCAAAACTCCAGTACATAAAAAAAGAATGAAAATCGATTACAAAATTCCATCTTAACAGACACGAAAAAGGTAAAATGGAACCATTCAATGTATGTATTTATTCTCAGAAATGTATCGTACAACATTGATAATATGTAACATGTTACATGAAAATTAACACACACAAACAACCATAATTTTGAAAGAATGGCTTTAATAAATATGAAAGTGAAATAAATGCCAAATGCCTTTTAACGAACTGATTCTTTCCTTCAACTCCTGACATTTCAGTTTTTGATTATTTTTAAGATTCATGAAATTTGATATGATATATACCGCATGAAATTTAACCAAGTAGTGTTATCAGCATTGCTATCAATCTTACCAGGAAGAAGTATATAGTTTTCTCTTAATAACCTTGCTCCTCTATCTAGTCTTGCAAAGTGCTGATAACGTAAGAGAAATCCTTTTCTGAAGCTTTTTCCTAAGAGGAAAATATCTTTCTCTTAATGCATCTCTCTTCTCCTGTTATTTCCATCGATGGAGCCAAGAGTAGTTGTCAGATTACATACTTTCGGTATCTAAAAGGAAATTAAAAATTACTTTTGAAATATGACCTGATTTGATAATGCGTAAGTTGAATATCGAAATATTCTTAATAATTTTATTCGGATGTTTCAAATTCTATAAGAATGATAAAAATAGTAAAATATTAGAATGTTCTTTATTGAACCTTTTTCTCGAATCCAATAGCTTCTAAATATATTTCTTCAAATAAATTGAGATACTAATGTGGTGTGGTGTTGGTTTTGAAAGAGATTTTGATTTAAACCAAGGATAAATCAGAACACCACTTGAATTAAAACCTTTTAAAGTTAACGGCCAAAAGAATCATAGTTGCGTTATGTAGTGAAATTTTGCAATAACTTCCAGGTTTATCAATTAAATCAATGAATAAATTCAGATCTAGCAAAATTCCCTTGAAGTCAGTGTGCTTTGAGATACAGTAAATGACAGACACATAAATATAAATAATATAACAAATTTATTTAAAATCTTGAATTGTATTGAAAAGTATATCTTGGCTAATATATGACACTACAAAATGCAAAACATAGTCAATACATCTTTATATGGAGAGGCCCCTTCCACTTGTAAGCATTTACTTATTAAATAAAGACATAAACACTTCAATAATAGGACATACGTTGTGATATACTCTAGTACACATTGCTTTTAGTTATTCTTTAAATACCATTTTTATTTGTTAGCCAATCTTTTTACATTTAGTAAAATTTAAATCATGTATTATTACTCAGCTTAAAATCAATTCTTTTAGATTTTTACACAATTACATTAAAATTCTTGACTATCCATACACTACATTTACATGCGAATTTATTCTGGCATAAATAAATAAGTTTTCAAAAACAATCTCTTTAACAACATAACAATTTATGGCATTCACCTCTGGCTTAAACTTTTAAATTTCAAAAATTTTAAAAGCACTTAACTGACAGGTGTGGCTGGCTGTTGCTGGCATGGCGACACTCCATGGGGAAACAAACAGGCCTTGGTCGGTCATCATTTAGAGTCTGGCTGGCTATTTACTGGCAGGACGACACACCTTGGGGATTTAGGCCCTTGCGAACCATTGGGACAGCTACCTCATTGGAAGACATCACCCCTTTCAGCTCCAGCAGAGGGATTCTTGAGTGTGGAGGGCAACCATTCGTTTACTGTGCTGTGGAAATTCGGCATAGCAGACTGACGCTCCCAGCTCGGATTCTTTTGAAGGTAAAAAACTTCTTTCGATGTTGCACTCTGGAACCAACGGTCGGGATAATCAAGCGAGTCAGCTCTTTGACATCGGGCAGGTGTATGCGAGTCTTGGCGTACCATCGGACGTAAGTCAACTTCCATCTACAGCTCACGCAAAATCAGCACAGTCAAGTTAGGAATCCTATAATACCTTTTCTTTTTCTCGGCATGATAAATTCTTTTCTTCCTCTTTTTCAGCCAGAATCTCTCTCTCCAAATTTCTGTCAAAATCTCTGTGTTTCCATCATGCATCAGCCATTTTGAATCACCCGGGGAGGATCGCCAAGCAACGCCAAACCGCCAAATTTTTAAAACAGGCAAAGGCACGGTTAGAATTAAAACTTTTCTAGCCAAGGAAAGCCAACCTCGCCAAGTCGAATCTGAGTGGGTAGAGCACGCCGTAGACTGCCCACATTTTACCCAATCAGAACGAGGCATACTTATCGCTGACCAAAGAGCGAGTTTCAACTTTAATTGGGGAAAAAGGGGGAATTTAAGAAATTTAGTGTTCCCAACTTGTCACACCGGACAGGAAGAGAGGCGTGTCAACTCCATCTGGCCAACTGCTTGACCCGTTTTACGCTGGTCAAAAGCAAGCGACGGATCGTTTCCTCCGACAAAGCGCGTAGTTGTATTCCCACCGAGTTTGTTCGGGCATCTGTTTGCAATTTAACACTGTTGATGGGAAAGAAAGGATGACAGACGAAGTCTGTTCTGCTGTTACAGTGTTTTGTAGAACAACAAGAAACTAAGGAATGGAGGCTTTTAAATTTAACTGAGAAAATTACACAGACAATTATACGTACTTTAGAATTAATAAAGAATGTGCATTAAGCAATTTAAATCAAACAAAGTGAATTAATCAATTATTACCTTTAAAATGAAACTAAACGTGGATTAAATATATTGAATTCACAATAGAAAAATTGATAGAATAAAAAAAACATGGAAATATCGGAATTTGAATCTGTTAATAAGAATTTGTACCTTTATAGAAATATGTATATATATATATATAATATAAACATTGTTATTTCAACATGACACTAAAATATTATTAAGAATTAAAAATAGATTAAAAATTAGGAATCTAAAAATAGATTAAATATTACTTTTGCCTGATGTAGCTTGATAGGTAGATGGAATATCGAAAAAATCTGAATAATTTGATGCAGATGTTTCAAATTCTATAAGAATACTAACAATAGTAAAGTATCACATATCCTTTATTGAAAATTGTGTTAAGTTGCAAAGGGTTCTCAGTTATATTTTGTAAAACAATATAACCGAGAAAGTGAAATTTAGTTAATTTGCATTTAAAAGATATACAGGTCTCATCTTGTAAATGCGTTATCTGGAATAACTGATCGCCTTCTTAATTGTTGAAAGATGGTGCAGATTGAAAAGAAAAGGGTGATTTTCTTTTCAAAACAGTCACTTATTCTGATTTTTCATTTAAAAGGTTGCGTATGACAACAATCAACGAAAGTAAAAGCAGTGGCTAATCAACTCAAAATCCAGTAGTGCTGAAATACATTATTTCTCCAAAAAAGTTAATTTATGATTAGAAAATTCTTGAATTCTGTGTAAGATGAATAAAATGGATTTTAAATCAATTCTGATTATTTTAATTAAAAGAACTCAACAAGTGCACCAACATGAAATTTAATCTTTCGAAAAGGTTGTGAGAAACAAATTTTAAAAGTTATTCTGTGGTACTGTCTGATAGACGTTGATAAAATACAAAGATATCTATTGACGAACGCACTTTGAATAAAAAATGGCATTGGGAACTTTAATTTTTGAATTTTTTAATCATAAATATGAACACATTTATCATAGAATTTATCATAAATATGATTTTAAAAATATTCTTCTACTATGCCCATCATTAGCACTACCATGTTTCTTCCTGTACAAATCTACGAATCTATCTGTACATAAATATCGGTTATCAGAAATTTGGTTTACAAAATTCTCTTCAGGAAAGCATGCTTAGTTTTATGTTCCGTCACATTAGGAACAACATTAAAATCATTTCCTTCCCATAATTTTAAAGGAAATTTGGGTCAGGTCCTTATGGGCTTCAATGAATGGAGGAATAATTTGAAATGTCTTCTTTTGATATTTGCCACATTTTCAGTAAAAAATTATTTCATATTATAAATAAATAAAGGAGTCAAATATATAGAAAATATTGAAAAAAGAGGGATTTAAAGTAGTAACTAGCTTCCTTGAAGCGAGAGGTAATAGAAATCAACAGAAAGTAAAAATTGATTTACTTTTATGTATTGTAAAGCTACAAAATCATAAAGACTTAACTTGTATCACAAAAATATATCCAAAAATCCAGGGACAAACTCTATATTATTCAATTGATTCATTTATGTCTGAAACAAATTGATTGGTGTTAACCAAAATGTTTTGAGAAGTCAAACTTGCATCATTATAGAAATTGTTATAAAATACTGAAACAATACTTACAAAATAATTGTTTAGTATTGATACAAACAGCATTATAAAACAAATTTGTTCAAACATGCAACGACGGTCAATTACTAGGTAGGCCAAGATCAGTATAAAGCAAATCTGTTTATGGAAATTAATAAGTAAAATAGCATTATAAAACAAATCTGTTCAAACAAGTAAGCACAGTCAATTCCTAGGTAAGAGAACAGCGAATTGATTCTGCACTAAGCCACAGTATTTGGGCAGAACTTTTAAATTTTTGTTACTTCGTGAAATCTATTCAATTCATGGTAAGGGGAGGGGACATCAGAGGGCATATCAGGCGTCAGGATATGACCGGAAGCGAATAAAAAAAAGGGGGAAAGAAAATAAACAAACAAGAAGCATAAATGTTTTTCTACTTTTTTCTTCGACTCCCAACTGCTTTTCCTATTTAGATAGGGATTTTATATTCCGTTTTTTGAAATGTACGTTTCGATGATAGGAAAAGAGGAAGCGCAAGAGCTGGGGGAGAGCGAGAATATATTATCCGTCGGATGATATTCTCCCCTTTGAAATGCGTGGGGGAATCCCCTTTTGTACTTTTCAATCTGCACCTTCTCCAGAAGTTACCGCCATTTGCTATCGCGATATCTCAGGGTATAATTTAATGGTTCAGAATTTATGGAGAGGTTGCCAATTCAAAAACCTGCTCGCTTTTTTTGGGCGGAGAATATCGCCAACTTTATTTCTGAGTATGGAGTTGGTGGTGAAAAAGAGGTGAAGAAATGACTGAAAGTGGTGAATAAAAATTCTTTCAAAGTTGCTGCTCTGCAAATTGACTCCAAACAGACACTGCTGTGCATTTAACAACACTGAATCAAGTTTTTGGGGGTGGTTGGGAAGTGTTTAAGAATGGTTTGTAATTTCTGAATGGAATTTTTCTTTCAATATAAATTTTCTTGATGAAATATTTTTTGTAAATAAATTATCCCAAATCAATTGGTAATCTAAGTGTCTTCTTTAGGTTTTCTTAAGGAATTTAATCATACATATTAATGGAAGTAGCTAAGCTGCTTACTTCACAACGATCGTTTACTTTTAATCCCACATTTAGATGATTTTTTTACCCTTTCTGTTCGAAACCACGGGCTATTTTTAATCTCTATATACAACGCTTATGAATAAGTCCATATACTTTGACAAAGAAAAGAATCACTATTCATGTGCAACGCTACGATACCATTATTAGCAACATGGTAAAGAATATTAAGATGCGAATCATACTTTACCCGAGACAAAAAGGTTAATGCTAATTATGACTCATTACTTTTGATAATTTTCCTTCAGGTATGCATGTATGCATCTGGTAAAACATTAACAAATTGTTATCAAGCTAAAAATATTCGATTTCTTTTTAAAATATACAAATGAAAACTCGCATTTAAAAAAATGATTTTATAAATTTGCTATTAACAGTTTACTAGCTATTGAATATATTATTAGACACACAAAACGGAAATTCTGGATATCATAAGTTTAGAGATATTTCCTTTACAAATTATAAAAGCAGGAATGAAACCTCTAAGAATAAACGTATATCTCACAGTAAAAAAAAAAAAGTCCAGACAGAAATGTTGTGGCTCTCAACGGATTTAATATATCGTTAGAAGTAGATTTTGAGAACAACTTTTTATGAATGATGAAAACTGACATTTTTAATATGGCTGAAAATATATTTAATGAAATTTTCCTTGCTCAGCGATAAATCAAAGAATGCTATAACTATTATATTTTAAAATAATTTTAATTTCAGTAGGCTGGTAAAAATGTTTCATATCAAACGGAGGTAAAATTTCAGTAAAACTTCAGGGAATATTTCATGTATCATATCTGCGAATTATTAGACTAAATTTAGAGGAAAAGGAAATTAGTTTTTAACCCTTGTATATAACAAAAATGTGGTATTGGTATTTTTGTCTGTATACTTTTCTGTATATAAGTTAGAAATTTGAATTTTTTTTCCTAGATTGCATGTGCAGTTACAATAATACATTTGAAAATTATACGCTAGTTTTTTTCCTTTTAAAATTATTATATATAATGAATAAAAACCAGAAAATAAGTTTTAATAAAATTATCAACATCGAAAATTTGTTGTAAATTTCATTAGTCTGATTCAGTGACATCCTACATTCATTAAATAAGTCACCAAGAAATTGACATCTTCGTTGGAAAATAGTAGCAATTCGTTTATTTCCTTGTTTTAATAGAATGACTGAAATTAGTAATAGAAAATATAATCCTTTTTTGTTTTCATAGCCATACTCTATATACCTTTCATTTAAAAACCTACCTTACGCTTATCTTTATTGCTTAGTTTAAAATCAAATTCATCTTATGAGTATCTAATATCTTAAAAATTTTCACCACGACACGCGTTGATGTTTTAATACGTTTATCTCAAACATTCATTTCAAGTTCTGTTTCGAGAAACATAGCGTTAATAATGCTTTAGAGCCTTGTGAACAGCGTCTGCCTTTCCGAGGAAAATATACGTTTCGGAAGAACTTAATACTAAATAAATAAGTTAAAACTGGACGAGAGCTTATTTTAAAATTAAATTTTGAGTCACACATGCTATGAAGAATACACGACTTATATTTTAACCTGGAATGGAAACGCGGAGTCAAGCCGACTCTCTCCTCCCAATATAACTGAGATACCGTAGTTGCAGGGAGATGTTCCATCAGGCTATGCTGTCTACAGGCCTTAAGTTAGTTTAGATCCTGGCGCCGGCGCCGTCCATGTAGGTGGTGCCGTCTCCAGTTCAGCAGGTAGTTTTTCAAATCGACTTCAAACATAAGTCCTTATGTTTTACCCTGGAATGGAAACGTGGAGTCGTGGTGTGTCCCCCCCCCCCCCCACACACTGCAACTGAGATTCTGTAGATGCAGGGAGACCTTCCATCCGGCTATCCTGTCTACAGACCTTGAGTTAGTTGAGAACCTTACACCGTGCATCCATGTAGGTGCTGCCGCCTGCGGTTCAGCTTGTACTTTTCTTGCTGCTCAGTTTGACTGATACTTGACTCCAAGTATAAGTCAAACTGAACAGCAAGAAAAGTTTCAACACTTCATGAATCGTAAACAGAAATTTTTGTTAATAAATCGGCTGAAACAAGAAAGAGTTCAAAAAGGAATATCACGTTTGACAACTGGTTCACGAGTGTTTCCATCGTGGTGCAGCTTGCAAATGATGGAATGTTTATCAGAATAATTTTTAAAAAATTGGCTACTTTTATAAAAGGTATTTAAATTTAAAATTTTTATAACAAATATTTTAATAAACTTATACTTGCTTAATTTCTGATTCATGAGTTAAAATTTGACATTTTCAAAATGGACTAATCTTATAGAAGGGTCCAATTGACTCTTTGTTACCACTGAAGAGTACCTGCAGTGTGGTTTCCATTCCAAGGTTAAAAATTATTACAACATTCAACTATGTTCAGTGCTGTGTATCAGACAAATTTAACCCCATTTACGATATTTATTTTTCATCAAAGGTTTTATAAGAGAAAAATTGTTGAAAAACGTATATTCTATTATAGATTGACCAAAGTAGGTGATTTTATGTTTGCTTGTAGCAAACATAAAATCTTGTATTAACATAATTGCTTGTATATTTATTTCTTTAAATTGAGGAAGAAATTATAACTTAAATTTAACTAGCTATGATGAAAACTGGGCTCTAAACGGTAGAAGCCTTTTTACAAGAAATTTTGAAAAAGCTTCTCTTTCTTTCCCATGCATCTCGCTTTGAAATAGACGTCGTCGTATTCCCTACTGAATAAAGCGAGACTAAACATCTCACTTTGGAGTCAAATCGTTTATTGTTACTATGAATTATGTATGACCTCCTTTTTTAGAATATCTAAAATTTCTTTTGTTTTAAAAGGGGAACGCATCATATACCGTTTACAGAAGCATCTCACCTTCTGATCCTTCCTTTTAAGAATCGGCTGGTAATATGTTGACAGTAGGAAGCAAATTATGGGCGTGCGAATTTATTTTTAGCCCTTTTAATTTTAAATAAGCCTTCTTAGAAATTTATGCTACATGCAGAGTTGTTGATGCTTTTATTTGTTCAGAAAATCTATGATAAAAATCTTTGCTTTATGTAAGTAAAAAGACAAAGTTATAATTGAAGAAGAGTAAACAAAGAAAAATATTCAGTGGTGGTCTTAATAGTTCGACGGACTATATAAAATCTGCCAATGGAATAATTACATTTTGTAAAATTAAGCTTGAATCTTAAGTAAACAGACACCGTTGTGTTTTTATCCGGTCTGAAATGGAAGCAATTCCTGTGATGTCACATCACAAACTGGGCAAGCCATTTAAAATCTAACTGCACGTTGTCTTACGCTGTGCTTTCAGCCATAGATTTGGCGCAGTATAGCCAAATCTGTATTTTCAGCCATTAAATCCAATCCCTCCTTCGCTGTGCTGTGATGTCACGTCCTTTTTCTCCTGCAAGCTTCGCGTAATACCAATATTATGTTGTTAATTGATTAATAATTTGTACTGAGCGATCTTGTATTATCATAAAGAAATCGAAGCAAATTTTAAAACTTATATACAAAGTACAATATCTATGTTTCCTTTTATTGATCAAAAATAGAAATTAATACGGAATTTGATAGCGACTTCAGATTCTATAGTTGTTGATTAGAAAATAATCATACAGTTATTGATTAGTAAATCAATTTTTGTTGTGATTATCCGCTTATAACAGTGGCGAATCCAGGATTTGTGTCTGGGAGGGGGCTGAGGTCATAAAAATTTTGTATCGTCGTCACGAATGTCAAACCTCAGGGCAATAAGAATCGTAAAGAATATTACAATACTTTCGATAATTTAATAAAAAATACAACGAAATAACTAGCTAAAAAAATGTTTTCGACCGTGTCAATGCTTCAAGTATAAGTGGAATGACTAGAAAAGTATGAAAATTTTCGAGCCTGTCAAGCCAGAAAGAAATGTTGTTACGTTTTTATTTATTTTTTTAAAAAGGGGAAATTAGGAACAAACAGTATTAGTGATTTTAAATAAAATTAAGAATTCTGGATTAGCTCTCGGGGGGGGGGGGGGGCTGTAGCCCCATAGCCCCCTGGATTCGCCACTGGCTTATAAAAAATAAATTTTTATTTAATTTGCTCGAAACTGAAATTGTAATAACATTTCCTTTAAGCCATTATGACGTTTTATTGGGGACCCATTACCTGTGTTAAAATAAAAGTATTATATTAAAAAAATAAGAATCATTTTGTCTGTGAATTATTTTATATTCTCTCATTTTCAAGAAAATGTTCGAAAGTTGCATAAATTGAATAATCAGAGCATGGCATTTATACTTTGCTGTTTTTCTCCCTAAAACATTAACTTCAAAAATAAACCTCATTGCCTTTAAATGCCCGGATGCAGCTACTTTTTTTCCCTGCAAACTCTCATTTGCAAGGACTTTTTGTTTTAACTACGACTGTTTTGTCTCCTTGAAACTAAACAAAACTGTTAAAAATGACTTGTCAACCTATGTAAATAGTACTTAAGAGAACGACTGAAAAAGTAAAATCTGACAAACAAGGTAATTAGCGGTAGAATATTTTTTGCCTAGTCTTTCTGACAATTACCCAACTATAATCAAAGAAATCGTTTCGCTTACTAATTTTAAGAAGTGACATTAAAGTGTCGTTTGATGCAAATTTTTGTTAGCCATTATAAGAAGTGTTCTTTTATGACAGAATATCTTTTTAGAATAAACACCGAGAAAAAAAGTTTGAACATTTTACTGTAATAGCTTGTTTTTATCAGAAGTTGTGAGGTAAATCTTTACTGCTTTTTTATAAACTTATATAAGATGTTAAATTTTACTTACCTTGAGGTTACAATTAAGAAATCGTTAGGTTACGTCAATATCTAAGAGAATTAAGAACTTGCTAAACTTACTTCTGTTTTATTATTCAAGTAACTTGTTTTAGTTTAAAACATATTTACTTTATTCATTTAATTTAAACGTTTTGCTGTAAAAAAGGCAATATTTTATCCAAAATGAAATAAAAAACCCTGAATTTAACCCTAAGGGTTACACGATATGAAGGTCCCCAATCCTCCAGGCCATTATAATTGTTGGATTTCCATCTTAGATTGTCTCTTCATATCTTTTTAATGTTTTTTTTTAAATTTCAAGTGCAATATTTTATTTTAAAATCTGATTTGATAGGGTAGCACAATTTCTTTTAAATTCTATTTACTTCTTAGGCTTTTGCAATATTTATTGACTCATTTTATATTAGTATTACTGATTTTAATTATTTGTGATAATTCTAATTAAGTGAGAGAATTTTTGGATTTTAATTTTGACTATGGATAGGGTAGCTTTATTTCATTTTAAAGTTTAGGGATATTGAAATTTTTGTGTTTGGATTATATATATAAAGACCGATTAGCATTTGATTGTTGGAATTCCAATTCTGGGTTGTCTTTTTCATAGTAGTAATAGTATATAATCAAACTATCTTTTGTATTTCATTTGTATGATAATTGATAAGGTAACTTTATTTTAACTATAATTTTTAGATTAATATATGTATATATTGAAAATATAACACATGTTTTGATTAGTTGAAATATTTAACTATATATATATTGATGTGAAAACAGCTGCCGAGAACTGGCTCAATAGGCCGGGTTAAACAAGTTGGTCCTGCGTTCAGATAAATACTTAAATAAACTTAGTGATTATGTGGAAAAGTGATCGGCAAGAAGGTCCCTTAATTCCCTTTTGTTTTTTCTGTCTTTTAATAAATAATTTTTTATTACCCTTGCAACCTTTTCCTGTTTGGATCCATCCTCGTAATAAGTCAATGTTTAGACTGTCCGACAGACCTATTTGATAGTAAAATAGTTACTAGCCTAAGTTGTTCCAGACAAATTTTTATATTTTCGAATAATTATAAGATAAATTTTAAACAATAAATTGCATTAGGAGTGCTACTGGCTGAAAAAAAGCTAAACTGTTAGAATGCTGTTAATTTCCGAATTAGAACTTATACATTCAGTCTTTAAGAGGGATTTCATAAAATTAATCATTTGCTAATTAAGATTTCGTAAATATATCTAAAAAAATTCACATGTCAATTTAATATATTAAAAGCTTTGATAAATTTTTATTTATCTTGGCAAAATAAAATTTGAAATGTAAAGTTTCTCTGCAATCTATAAAATAAACACGATGGCACCAAAGTATACATTGCCCCTTTCAAAAAAGTTGGCCACAACACACGCAGTGCATCGCACACATGTGAACATCAAACACTTGCTCCACATTTGTGTATTTCTGCATATTGAGTGCGTTGATGCATAGAGATGTGCTCATTCATATACTCTCCTTCGCGGGCTGGAACACCCAAGGTCACGCATAGATATTTTGATATAATTTTCAAAAGAAAAAAAGAGCAGCAACAACGACAAAAAATTTTTTGTAGACGTAAACAAGTTGAGGATGTTCATTTAAACCGCGGCGATCTCGACATCAACCCACGGCTGGAATAAACTTTATTGGGCAATGCAAGTTTCGGAGACCCATTTCCCCTCCCCAACTTCCAAAACAAATATTTTTTATCGATTTTAACTTAATATCTCTAGAAGCAGTTTTTTAACTCACAAATATTGTGACAAACAGAAATAACAAAACATTTAAATGTGGGTTACTTTCAAGAGAGTTGGTTTCAGTATCTCACGTATAAAATTATTTAAAATTAGGTTTTAAAGTAATTTTAAATAACAATGGTGAAAGAATTGCAAAACTTTTTTAATATAATCGAACTATTCTCTGTTTTCAAGGGCTGTTAACTAGTGTGTCAGGCAACTGCGAAAAAAAAATGAACCACACTGATCTGCATGCGAATTTGAAAAGATGAAAGAAAAAAATCCTGGCAATGATGTTCTTAAATTTAAACGATACTTGATTTTTATTTGAATAAGTCCGGGTACATGGCACTTTTAAATCAAATGAAAGGAACAAATCAACTTACCCTTAAAATATCGAAAAAAAATCGAGGATTTGTGCCCTCCCCGAAAAGTTGCGGGGCCCCTAGGCAATTTACCTACTTTGATTATTTGTTAATATGTCCCTGCAACCAAAAAATCTCCAATTTTGGAGAAATCCAGCATTTGGTTGGAAGCCACAAAATTTTATTTGTGCCTTTCTTATCAATGTTCAATCAAATCGGACACTTTTTAGGAATGGCTAACCTCACGCATTTATGCTGGCTTACAGATACACATCAGACGCGTGTACCAGTAGCTGCACAATTGTCCACTGCCCGAAAAGTTGCGCGGCCCGTAGGCAATTGCCTATTTAGCTTATTTGATAATTTGGCCCTGCAATAAAAAGAACCCTCGGATTTTAGGGAAAACCAGCATTTTTTTAGAAGCCACAAAATTTTATTTATGCCTTTCTTATCATTGCTCAATCAAATCGGACACTTTTTAGGAATGGGCAACCTCACACATTTATGTTGGCTTACAGATACACATCAGACGCTTGTACCAGTAGCTGCACAAAAGTGCATTTCTACATACGAGAGAGTTGGTGCATATAGGGACATATTGAATGCTACCTGCATGTTGTTCTTACTGCTGTTGTTGTTCTGCTTCTTACGAAGACTGAAACATCCATCACAGTTGCGAGTACTTTGATAGCATTAAAAAAAAAAAGGACGAAAGAAAAAAAGGAGTTTCTCGATATGAACAGGTTGGGGGGATAAATATTTATACTGCGGCGATTTCGAGATCAACCAAAAGTCTCGAGTTTCCGCGGAAATCATCATTTATTTCGAAGCCACAAAATTTTATTTGTGCCAAGGTGTCGAAAATTGAAACCACGCCTGCCTCCCTCTCTTCTGGTGCAGTGGGGCGCAAACGGTAATTGCTCCCGACGCCCGATCCATTTGTCAGGGAAGACCCCCCACTAATCCTCAGACCCACCCCCTCAAAACGGGGGAAGTACAACCCTCGAAAAGAAACGATCAATGATACGCTGGTGTCACCCCACCTCTGGTGTGAGGCCGAATGGAATATAATAATTGCGCCTGTGATGATTCTGGAGAAGCAACTCTAGAAAGGCGTATTTTGGCTTCAATGCTGATTATTTTTGGCTTCAATGCTGATTATTAAAGCTACGTTTCTTTTAATGCAAGAAATAACACAGGAAGCGGATATTAATAATTCGCATCAAATTACATCGAGCCGGAAGATGCGGTAAAAAATTGGTATTGATCTATTCCAGATCTCAGTGTATATAGTTACGAACAACTCAACGTATATTTATTTCTTCAGATTAGATTCGGGCACTTACCGGCGTTCTTTCTACATAAGGAGTCGAATTTGATACAGATGATGTTGATAGTCAGGGACTTTTTTGCTCTGAATATGTAGGTATTTACTTAATGTGGTGAAAATCCACAAGGCCAAAAACGATTATTTTAATTAATATTTTTTAAATTTATATTTGGCAGACATAGGCTAGTACGTCTAAATAGAATTAACTCTGTTGCTGTATAAATAAAATTAATGTTGTTGCTGTCTAGATAGAATTAACCCTGTCGCTGCAGCGTTCTGATGCATTCAAACTACGTATGAGTAGCTGCTCTTTCGCGAAACCCAGTGAAAAAGTTAACTGCACGCTAGTAAATTAATAACCCCTTCTTGATCGGCGTCGCATGTCATGCGACGAAGAGAAAAATTGCATCGTTGAAAATAAATTCTTCGCTACTCACACGAGGTCTCGTTAAATTCCGAGATTATTTTTTGTATTTCTGATTATTGCTAAGAAATGGCGCAAATAATCATACTTTCTTCATGTTTTCACTGTGAGATTTCCCGCCTTGAATGGAAAACATAATCATTTTGTCCGAGATTCGAAAAAAAAAAAAAAAATTCCGACCAAGAAGGGGTTAAAATATCCTTAGCTTAGAATTTAAGCTGGTAGCATAAGAAAGATATCCTATCAAATGGCTAACTTAACCCTCATGCTACGACTATAGGATGTATCCGAAATACGCTCTAGTAGTCATATTTTAACATAACTCTGTGAAATGACTAATGGTTCGTTATTTTTTTAAGATTGGTGAAGAAAATAGATATGGGTTGACTATGAAAATATTTCAGAAGAAAACTTGTGTTTGAAAGTGACCAAATTCTTTGAGTAATGAAGTTTTCCTGATTTAACTTTCGTGTGTGATCGAAATAAAAATGCTGTGAGAAGTGAAAAGAAAAAAATGACTTCAATTTTTGTTTCAATGTGTTTGCTTACTTGGATAATTGATCCAATGAGGAAATAAAACAATATCCGGTAACAGCTGTTTTTCATGCTGTTGACAATTCATGTATTCTCGTACTGAGTTTAGTTTAATTATATTAACGTCCCGTTCTGAAGCAACACGAGAGCTATTTTAGGACGGACCTCGTAATTTTGAACCACGGTTAGATGATGAGGACAACACCTGAGCTGGCTTCCCCCTCTAGCACAACACCAGAGGGATTCTCGAACTGAGAGAATTCTTGAGCACTTAAAAGAACGATATTCTCATGAAGATTTCTTTTTCTCTGCGATGTTGAATATGTCTTATTAAGTTGTGACTGTACTAAAAAATCAATCGACTAAATTAATGGACAGAAAAAGCAATTAATATTCATATAAAATTAGTTTTATTATAGTAATTCTATATCAAAGAGGTTAAAGAATATTTTGATTTTAAGTTTATGGGTATAATTTTTAATTGCTGTCATTAATGTTATATTTTTCACATTGGGTTTCAATTTTGTTGGTTATATCTTGAATAGATGCATTCTCTAATCCCTTTTCTAAACCGATAATTCTTACAATTTGAAATTATGGGGTAGAGAGTCTTTCTTTAATTATAAATATTAATTTCTGCTTTATATTTCAAATAAATAATGATAATTATGCTTAGAAAACTCTTTAAGTTAAAAATTTATTTTCACATTAAATAAATAATAAAGAGTGAGTTTTTGATAATTTTTTAAAAAAACTTTTTCGAAATATTTTTGTTTGCTTGAAGATCTTTCAAACCAGCGGGAGAGTTCCCCACTCGTCTGTCTCGTATATGTCCACAATATGGCACGTTTTGAGTTTAGCTTCGTTATGCAATGAAGCGAATCGATAATGCATTTTGAGCTCTTCCCTATGTTCGATTTTATGTAAAATTTAATGCATATCTATAATTTTGGTGTTAAGACAACATACCAATTTTTATTTATCTGGCTTTTGGCACTTTCGAATTATTGTGTTCACATGCGCTCAGATGAACAGTCATACAGAATTCCCCTTCTTCCAAAATTTGAAACAAATCTACAATTTTTGTATGTAGACCACATTCTATTTTCATTTCCCACCTGGGGACACTACGTACGGGGATGAGAAGTCACCCTATTATTAAGCGATTTCTTGCTCCTGGACGCAGGTACATAAATGGTGTTGTGGCTCGTTGGGCGCATCGTGGAGGACGGGTCGTACCCCGTAACTGGGGGGTCTTCGCATGAGCTGCTCGTAATGGGAGCTATTTTGCAGTCGACTTCAGGGCCCAATTTTCTGTCGCGGCGGCCAGTCTTCATCGTTGACCAGGATGCTACGGCAGGCAGAAGGTGTTTATTTGTGGTTACATCCTACTTTGAATCGTCTAACTTGTGTCATTTCTGAGCTATCGCGTTTAGTGACAACGTAATTCCAATTTTTTTAGGACTCATGGAGGTTAAAAATGTGGAGATTCATCAAAAATCTCTGGATGAAATTTTCAGTGATTACGCTACTTTCTGTCCGTATACTTCGTATAATAAGAAAATAAAAATACAATGAAATATTTTTTAATGAAATGATACACTCAACGGGCAAGTAATGATTTTGTTAAAGTAATGTTTTATAAAATACAGATAGATATATCTAGTACAGAAAAATATTAAAAGGAATTTTAAATTCTTTAAAATAGACCATGATTCTTCTTAGTGAATAAAAAGAAAAATCACTTTCAAAACCCTCTAGGACCATATTGTGTGTTATTTCTAGTGGAAACAATGACTAAGAATCGACTTTAAAAATAAAATTATAGTTTTCTTTAGACTGGCTAGGAATCTTCTAAAAAAACTCTTCAATTTTGATCCTAAATGCCATTTGTCACATAGATCTGACAAGACGGTGTTTCTTACGGTTGACCTGAACGTATTTCAATCTGAGTACTTATTGACTCAAAAAGAACTAAAAGATATGAATGAAACGAAAAGAATGATACTGTTTTCTCGACCTTCTAAGCAACAAATTATAGAGTCTGTTGCATTTCAAGCAATATGTTAGAAATTCGGTTATATGACTGATAATTCAATGAGGTATTTTTTGAAGAAACAGTTTGTCTAGGGTATCGTGAATTTTACTGGAATTTAATTTTATCAACTGGGCTGGCTCTTATTTGATCTGTTAAAGCAAACTCGGGTTTGTAAAAGCATGATTGTTTGATTAGTAGTTATTGAATAATAATGTACACATAAAAAGGCGAGACAGTGAGAATAAATTACATTTTTAAGTATGTTAATATTATCTATACATAGTTTAAAATGAAGTCCCCTGAAAGCGTCTGTATGTGTGAGCGCTTAAAACTTGAGAAATACTAAACTGATATTGGAGATTTTTGTACCATTTTGTAGGACCTGTATCGAGAAAAGTTTTAGCATATTAAACGCATATTAAAATAAATAATTAAATCCAATCCAAAAATACCATCCTCGATCCGCGCATGCGTAAAACAGCAGGATCTGTGCTTTGTGTTTCATCCGCGCATGCGCGGAATAACAGGAGCTCTGCTTTGCGTATGCGCTGAATTTGTTTGTTTACATCTCAATTTAAACGGCTGTTTCGGCATGACAATAAATAAAGCCCAGGGACAGACGTTTCACACTGCTGGAATTAACTTAAGCGGAGACTGTTTTTCTCATGGACAACTTTATGTGGCAGTTTCAAGAGTTACCTCCAAACAAACTCTTTTTGTCTTGACACCAGGAGGAAAAACTGCCAATGTTGTTCATAAAGAAATATTATGAGGTAATTTGAATTTTATTCCCATATCACAGATTGCATTTTACATATTCAATGGGTCCATGAATGTATAGAGCGGATAAACGCGTGCGGAGCCTCGGGTACAACGGCTAGTAAATTATAATACGTATAAGAAATTAACTGAGCAAAATTACTATAATAATCTGTACCTGAGAAGTAAATTATCTTGAGAGCAATTTTGCTAATTTTGAAGTTTTTATCGTATTCGCATTATCCTGACAGCATCCTCGAATGGGCCAAGTGCCTTAGCTGTACGACAAAAAGAACAAATTCGTCGCTTAACAAGCAACACCACCTATCTCAATTTTTTGAAATTTCAAAGATGAAGAAAATACTCAACTTTTCGCAGCCAATAACGATTGTTTTTGGATTTATTTAACATCTGATATAAACATAAGACCACATGTTCCTACCAGATGTGAAAAAAATGCAGAAGCATCCACTATTGGTTGCGAAAAATTGAGTATTTTGTTCCTTTTTGAAATTTCAGAAAATTGAGATAGGTGGTGTTGCTTGTTAAGCGAAGAAATATAACCGCTCTCAAAGAAATAAATAGCACTACATTGCGATCTGGAACTTTTATTGTCTCTCCTGAGAAATTTTTTCTTAACATAATTTACCTCTGACGTACAGAAATGTGAATCATAAATATGAATTAGCATAAGTTAATATGAATTATTTTTAATTAAAATCTCATTATTTCTTTTTATCTGTATCTGGAAATGTGGGAAATTCTCTAGAATTGATTCATGCTTTGCTATTCTCTTTTTTACTAAAATGTCCTGGAAATATTTTGCAAATACATTCTGCAGAGTGAAACAGATTGAATTTCTGTGATATTTTATCAGCCATGTTCTCAAATTGAAGTCGTATTAAATTACGCTTGGTTAATGCATGGGAATTATATATTTTCTATAAAAATAGACTGGATTTTTCTGTTAATCTTTTGATCCCGTCTTGAAGTTAAATTTTCATTTTCACATATGCTTTTTAATGTTAAATTATCAATTCTGTATTTAAATTATTTTATGACATAAAAATCAATTAATCGTCAACCCAGTAATGAAAACCAAGGTGCTTAATTCTCTTTATATGTAACACAATATAAGATGTCTCTATTTGGAATAGCACTGTGTAAATTTTCTTTATTTGGTGTAATACTTTGTGAATTCTCTTTAACACCACACTCGATTATCTTTCAAAATTAAACATTCCTTTAACTATTTTATTTGACTTAACACTCAGAAAATTCCTCTTTTTTATGTAACACTACGTAAATTCCTCTTTATTTGGCATAAGACTGTGTAAATTTTCTTTTTTTTTGGCATAAAACTGTGTAAATTTTCTTTTTTTTTTGGCATAAAACTGTGTAAATTCCGTTTTACTTGGTATAACACTGACTTAATTTTCTTCATTTGACTCATTCTCTTTATTTAATATAACATTCTGTAAATTCCGCATTCGACGGATGAAAACATAATATCAAATGTAGAAAATCCCATTTAACCATAATTTTCTGACGCTGATATAAAACACCCGCGCCAAAAGTGAAGGACATTCCCGCACGGTGCCTGAGATCAGTCACCCCTAATCAAACCTTTCGGTATAACCGTGAAAAACAAAGAGCAGCCAAATAATTAGACAAGCATCCTAACTCCCGTTTGCGTGAGGTGCAGAGGCTGGGTGCATGCCAACTGCGGCTATCTACCTTTAAGAACAATATAATCCAACATTTGGCAAACCCTCGATCTTTCACCTAATTTGTCTTATTAACTCTTTCATCTGGCGCATGGCCAAGCGAGCTTAAGTAATAGATGGCCATATAGGTTTGCTGAAGTGACATCTGCCTAGAGGAATCGGCACTGGTTATAACCGAAGAGAAGACAATGAGCAAGGAGGCGACAATAATGTTATTGGATTTTCTGGATTCGACGAAATAGATAGTGGGTGAGCTTTGTTTTCACTCCACGGTTACACGAGCAGTGAGTGACTTTGGGGAAAGGGTGGATTGATATCTCCACCGGCCGTGACTCCAGGAATTTATTTCATCAGGGAAATGTGTTGCTTGATAACTTCCGGAAAGTGGAAGAAATGGTTTTTCCTCTCTGGAGTAAAAGTTTTCTTCATGAATGAATTTCACAGAAACTCTGGAGTAGCCGATAAAATGGTATCTTGCAACATGACGTCGCAGAAACGTTAGAGAAGGTTTATGCTCTAATTTTTAAACAAGGAAGTTGATAAATAATCAAACTAAAAACAATTTCGTAAACACACTTTTATAGTGTACTGAAAAGCAGTGGATAATTTTTTTATCAAAAATATGTAAGTCAAAACAAAATTGTATAAAAATGAGGCGCTGATTGAAGTACTCTCAGCAAATTAAAATTTTCATATCATTTATAATATATTTTTAATTTTTAAGGAATGTTTAAGAATTTTCCTTCTAACAATATCCATATATTCATTGTAGCTTAATTTTTTTAGTATCGCTTTCAGAAACTCAAGATTTTTAGGGTTTTATGACCATATTTGTGAAAAATTTTCTACTTTTTAGTATACTAATAAAAGCATGTTTTTAAATTGTTTTTTGTGTTTTCTACTTTAAAGTTTAATATATGTAAATCATAGTTCATTATTATGAATATTAAGGAGTCTTGAATCAATTTTTTTTCTAAAATTCACCAACAGATGGTGTCTCTTATATGGAATCAAAATTTAATAAAATCAATCGACAACTCAAAATGAAGTTTTAAAAATGCCAAAATTTTATGTTGCCATCGGGAACACACAATTGTACAAAATTTCAGAACTCTAGTAAATCAGGATATGAATGAAAATTTCATTTATGAAATTCCATCTTTAAAAGAATCAAAGAAGTGAATTTAAAGAAAAGTATGCAACGAGCAATAAGTTTTCAATTCATAAATAGAATCTCAATGCGTTGTAAGTTTTCCTTACCACGGGAAGAATTTAAAAATATTTTTTATGTAATAAAATTATACATTTTATTTTGAATAGTAACTTCTCTGAATATTTAGTAGATTTTTACTGATCAATTTTCTAAATCGTTAGAACTTATCATATACAAGATCAAAATCAATTTAGTTTGATGTCATAATTGAGTTTTATTTAAAGTGAGTACTTAGTTTTAAAATTCATGCTAGCAATTGAGAATTTAGTTATACATGCTATACAAAAAGTAGTAGCAGCTTAACCCTTAAAAGCCCGATTTTTTAAAAATTGATTTTAATATGTTTCTTGACTTTCATTTTTTGGATTAAAAATAAGAAAAATATTTCAAAAAATCCTATTTTGTTTTAAGTATGGTTTATGGATAAAAAACAGTTTGTTACCAACTGACAACACTGGGCTTTATTTCAGAAAAAAATTTTCTTTATTAAATTCTTTAATATGAAACACAGATGAACTTTAATAACTAATAATACGGATGAGGAATTTCCTTCAACATTGTAGAATAAAATATGGTACTCTCAAGCGTACAACCAAAGCAAAAAAGATGCAGCGTCAAACCATGAATTTACTTTTTATTTTTATTATTATTAGCATGAAAACCATGAATTTACTTTTATTTTTTTATCCACACTCAGGATGCCATTTATATGTTGTCAATTGGTTTAATAAAATTTTCTGTATGTATTCTATTGGCAATTTGGATTGGCAAATTGGATGAATTTTAATAAATAATAATACGGATAAGGAATTTCCTTCATTATTGTAGAATAAAATATAGTATTCTCGAGCTTACAAACGAAACTAAAAAGATACAGCCTCAAGTGAAAAATATCAATTTATTTATATTTTTTTTGTCAGCACTCAAGCTGCCATCTATATGTTGTAAATTGATTTAATAAAATTTTCAATATGTATCCTACTGTCAACAACAAGCATTAGAGCTTCAGTCTTATTCTCAAGATTTTAGAAGAAAAAATTGGGTAAGTTGCTTAAAGGCAACGCTAGGCAATTTAAAGGTTAATACAAGAAACAGGTGGTGAAATATTGCAAATCCAAATAAATAGAATGCATATCTTGATTGTTTTCAGTTAAGTAATGTCACATGTTGCTCCGAATAGGAAATGCTATTATAAAAATAAACCTATTTTACAATATTAAACATTCTCTTTTCAGTTAGGCAGTTTCGCATTAAGTAATTTATTCGATATTTAATATTTTCTCAACATTAACGTATCGTAAAAGTAAATCCGAAATCAATATTTAAGTTTTGTTTTAACAATGACGTTAAATTACTTCCATAATTTCAAGCCTAGACAATTCCTTAACATAAATCGATGAGTTGTAAATGTGGTGCATCACCTGCTCTATACAAATTTATTAATGTGTGTCTCAACATCGCCTTATCACATTTATAATATTTTCACAAGACATATTGAATAATTCCAATAACAGTTACTTTAAGTAAAAAAGGAATTAATTGCTTATATTCAATTAAATATATTTAATTTACCACTTTACATAATATATTGCATGCAAATCTAGCAGTTTCTAATAAGAGATAAAGTTATAATGAGACCAAATGTTTAGATTATGTAGCTAATTTTATTTTTATACGAAAAGATGAAATGTGTTGTACCCAATTCTAAAGGATTAATTGAAAAATCAAAGTTTTTTGACAAGAAATGTACTTTGCCTGTCTAACGTGTGTTTAGCAAGCTTATTTATAATATATACGAAACATCTGAAAATACTGAGTCTTTAGACTCGGCTAAAATTTTTCAAAATGTGATGCTACAAACTAAATTAAATCAAATTATAAAAATTCTGATTAAGGATAAAAGACTTAAAATTTATACTGGACACAAAGTTAAGCAATGATCTGATTTATCATTATACAGTTATGTATCAAAATTCCGCTCTGCCAGTACAGTATCAGTCTCTGCCAAAATCTTATTTTGAATGGTATGAAAAGTAATGTTTTCTACGGCGAATTCCTTTTATATATATTTTTTCGAACTGCAGGGGAAAAAACTTTTAAATTACCGTTCTCTGATGCCAGGAAAAGTGTTTCGCCACAAAAACATTTCAAAATCCTTTTTATAGACAGAGCTTGAGTAAACTGCCCTCGCACTGTGTTTTGAGTTTGGAAATACGATTTTATGAATGTTTGTTTCTCGCGTGTCGTTTCTCCCATCTACATTCGGAGTGGAAGAGTAGTTGTCCGAGGTTTGTATTTCTCATTCCTTTGCTTTTTATTTTACTTTTCATAAAGTATTCTTGGATGCAATTCCATTTCCCTGATACTCGGCTTATTCAAGAATCTTTTTTATATCGCATCTTTATACTTTTATTCTACTTTCTGGGTTTTCTTCTTCCAAATATTCTCCCCATCTTCTATTATTCTTATCGTTTTCCAATTTATTTCTTTTACATACATTTTCAATCGCAGTAGTGTTTTTTACTCGCTTTCTGTTTTTTTTTGGCCTTTATTCAGGCTTTAACAAAACTTTTGCTATCATTTTTTTCTTTTTGAAAATGGTACTTTGAAAGTAAAAAAAAATGTTTTGTTTACCAATCAACCAAAGGGAATCTAACCCCCAAAGCTAAATTTTAATTGGAAAATCATTAAAGAATTTAATACTAGTATGAAAGTGCTACGTCATGTATAAAAAGGAATTGCAACTGATGGGTTTTTAATATTTTTATGAATATCCAAACTATATTATTGTACTCCCCCAAGTCCTGACTTGCAGCCTCAATGTGGGGGTGGCACTGGGCGGAATGGGTGAAGTACCTCAGGAGTTTAATCTCCTGGTAGGGTCACCCTAGGCTTGAAGGCCATTCCATTATGCTCAGCTAATGCTTGGTAGGCACTGGAGCAAAGTCAGACTTCTTCTTCGGGTGCTCAAGATACTTGGTACCAACTGAAGCTGCTCATTCTCTCCTCTTGACCATGCTTGGTTCGACTGTTATCCGATCCGAAATGATCGCCATTGACATGGCTTTAGACTTTGTTCTGGAACATCAGTTATTCGGTGAGATATGGATTCTCTCGGACAGCCGAAGTGTTGACCAATATCTTGATAATTGGAGAGATGTTGGTGATCGGAGGGGAATGGATATCTTTTACAAACTCAGGACCCTGTGCAATTCTTGTGTTCTTCATCTACAATGGATACCATCACATGTAAATTTAAAATATAACGATATTGCTGATAGTCTTGATGAAAAAAGTACTACCATGCCTCAGGCCTATGTAGAACCCTTGAGCTACTTTGAGTTATACTCAAGAAGAAAGGCCCTTGTTAGCATTTCTTGGAGGCATCCACCAGCTCATTCATGGTGTCGTAGTGAAGGCCTGGGTTCTACTATATATTTTAAGGGGGATAGGAAAGACCAAACAGCTTTAAATCGCTTAACATCCGGTCACTTAAAAACCCTCAGATTCTCTCGTGGTGATAAGAAATTCAATATCTGCACTAAGTGCAACATGATTTAGGCCATTCCGCAACATCTACTTGACTGTTTTGCCTTGGTGTATGATGGCATGCTTAAGCGAACGGATTTCATGTTGGAGGTGAAGGCGAACGACCTCATGGATCTGATCTGATTCAGAACAAAAGGATTAGAAAGAAGAAGAAGAAGATATTATTGTGTTAAATTAAAACGGTTTTTCATTCCTTCAAGTAAAAGCAAGTTTAAGGCTACCAAGGAGTATTAAGTTTTGGATGAGCAATATCCAAAAACTATTTAAATGTACTGAAGTCATTAAAAGCTTTTATTCTCTATATTAGTGTCAGAAATATTTATTTTGTATTCCTCTTTTGCTGTCGCAAGCAGTTAGGTGAAACATATCTGTTATGCAGTAGCAAATTGTGTCGTAGATGCAGAGGTATCTGTGACAGGAATAAATGATTATTGCTGTCACAGATATCTCTGCAACTAAGAAATTACGGTCAATATCTAATCAATAAAAAAAAAGCTTCAGTCAGAAAGCAAAATTCATTAATGCCTTCTCAGCCATTTACTCATTTAATCTGAAAAAAATCAACAATATCGTATAAGCCAAAACCAAAGTAAGCTAAACCACATGTCCAAACAGCAAACACTCTTAGTCCATCCATAGCCCTTTTCGGATTTCTTCTCCTCTCCGATTCCGTGCTGTGTTTTCTGAGATATCTACCACTAATCTTCTGTGATTGCGTTTGGTGTTTTCCTACATTTCTCCGAGGCCAGTCAAGTATTTGACCTACCTACCTCGAGTCATTCATTCTGGCGAAGGGAGTCGCTTTCTCTTCTTAGGCCAAATAGAGCTTCTTATCTTCCAGCCCATTTCCCATCAACGTCATCACACCTCCACATCATCAGACCCAGACTTTTTTTTATACATGAAGACATTAACTCTATTTATGAGCAGTAAAATGGGGGTTAGGTGAATGTGGTTTTTGTTATCTCTTCGCCCAATGAAGGGGTTTATAATCTTTTCTTTGTGAAGTCAATTATAAAATATATTATATTGTTTCCAACGAATGTCTTTCGTGCGATTAATACGGCTTAAGTCTGTTATATTTCATGTCTATGAATAGTAACAACTCGACCGGTTTTTTTTTCTTGTTGATTGGAAATACGAGTTGGTATCTTTCGTTATTCGTTTGTTTGTGACCGAAAAGTTAATTCACAACTTCCGACAATTTTGCAGTAACTGGTTAAAGAAATTAGAACTGAATAATAATTTTTTATTTTGTAATACGGTGTGATAACAATATTTATGCGTATATACTTCAAAGAGGGACTTATTAATGTTTTTATTCTGCAATATTATTACACATAGGTAATATTATTACCCATGTGTTATAATATTACTTTACTACCTATATGTGTAATAATATTACCTTTTGCAATATTAAGAAATATTATTACCTGTTTTTTCAACCAAAAAAATATCCCAAAATAGAGATCTAGTCTGATGAATATGAAACCGAAATTTATACGTGTGCGTTTTTAGATGTAGTTAGTGATGCCGAAAATTAAGAGAGTACCCTATTAGCACAAGAGGCTGTACAATATTGTTACGATGTCTTCACGATATTGTACGGCATTCATTATACCGGACAACGTCGTAGAGATATCGTGAAATATCTTGTGCTAATAGGGTAAGTAATGATAGTCATGAAATCTTTGTAACTAAGGAAAGAAATATCCGTTTTTTTTAATCTCAGCTGGTGTTAGATCAGATAATTGTTGTGGCCATGGTAAAGAGTTGGCCGTCTGATTGCGGTATACATCCTAGCATTTTCGTACTGTGACATGATTCCGACTTGTCGTTCATGTACTCGATTACAATGCATTGTATCAGCATTCTGATATTCGCTTAACATTCAGAGTCGCAGAATAGTATTGAAAATATTGCTTCAATTTTAAATGACTCAAAAATGTAGGAATCAAGACCATATGCTTTTTGAAGTATACTGCCATTAATGTATTAAATTAGAAGTGTTTAAAAAATTATATGTAGGGGGATTTTTTATTTTATCTCCTCTCGTTATATTTGTTTGAATAAAAATTTAAAGTTTAGAAGAAAGTCATTATTAATACTTAAATTACCGGGCACTTCTCTGATAAAAGATTATCATAAGGAATTCTCTCTTCAGTTGCTATAACTTGCATGATAAAGTTATATGCGTGCCGCAAACTATTGAGGATCTTATCAAGTAAAATAAAATTACCTGTAATGTACACTGATATTTGTTAGATTCCATTCTTTTCAGTTTTGTTTGGTAGAGCCTTTGTTGTGAATTGTACATTTGATAGGATATTAAAGTTTGTGTCGAATAGAAGTAGGTAAATATTTTATCAATTATTAAATTGCGTCGAAGTTAATTTGGAAAAATTAGAGTAAATAGAAATCTTATCAAAATACACAGATTTTGAAATTAAAAGCTTTCCAGTGTAAATTTGGATGATGTTTTAAAAAACTAGAGCTGGATTGTCCTGAATTCAGGTAAAATTCATACCAGATTTCTATATTTTTCACGAAGATAACGAATATGTTACCTTTGTATTACCGATTTCACTCTGCCTTATGCAGTTAGATGAAATAAATCACCCCAAAACCCAAATACTCTTGGGAAGGTGCACAGATGCGATCCAGGACTCAGCATGGTTAAAAAAAATGACTAAGCACTAAACAGCTGGGGAGATGGATGTTTACTAGGAAATTCTTCAAGAAAAACCCGTTCACATTTGTTTTACACGAGAGTAAAAGCCTGGTAGCCTTCTCAACAATTCAACTATTTTGTTAAAGCGGTGATCTAGAATAACAACTCTCTTTCTTAATGATACTAGTTAGAAAAATGGACAAATTCTAATCCAATTCACTTGAGGTTGCCAGTTTCCTTTAACACGTTCACGAGGCTCTGAAATTTGCATTTCTTGCCATCGGGCAGCCCTTAGAGCGCTTTGGTTTATCGGGCGGAGCTGAACTAAAGCACAATATGAAAACTTATGGCAACGATATTCATTTCTAGTCTGTTTTCGTTCCCACTATTGTTGATTTGCTGCTATGCGATTCAGTTTGGATATGCAAGCCTAAAAGACTGTGATTATATTAGCAATCAGAGTTCAGAAGCTTCTGATAATTACATCTGTGGTAGTTTCTGTTTATAGTAGCTGATACCAGTCGATGATTTTCCGTTATATGGCAATCAGCAAAAGTGTGAACGGATCATAAACAAATCTAATGAACTACACTTTTGGTGTTTTGTGGTATCGCACGATGCTTTATTTAAGTGTGAGCCACCGGTGGCACACGCCGCCCGTTTGTACATTTAAGTGTGTGCCACCGGTGACACACGCCGCCCGATGGTACATTTAAGTGCGAGAAAGCGGTGGTACGCACCGGCGTTAACGTGTTAAAAGAGACGGGGTCGCGGTGGCTTGCTGGTAAGATTTCGCCTTCGGTACTGGAGAGCTTCAGTTTCAGAACTCAATCCAACCAAAAGATCACGCTAAATCTGATATCGATTGTCAAAGTCCTTCCGCTGGCGTGGCGTAGAAGATAGAAGAGGCAGTGTCTCCTCAAGTGTGTCTGACCATGGTTCAAATTGACGAGATCTATTCCAAAATAGCCCTCGTGTTGATTCTAAACGGAAAGTTAATTTAAAACAAACAAAAATAATCCTTTAAAAATGGATGCCACTGGTTAGGCATGAATTTTTTAACTCTAAGAAAACGTATAAATGTGTAAAACTAAGAAATTGCTTGCCTCGTGAATATTTTTAATGGCACAAGATGCAAGACAGTGGAAACACTCTTCGAATCAAATACAAATATCCTTCTGATGTATAAAAAATAATATGAAAGATATTATTTTCTAAATGTAACTCGAATCTAAGCGACCTATAAAAAATAGCTTTGTAGCCCATAAATGGGCGAACAAAGAAAAGAAAAGCAAACATATTTCGGTTTAAGGCATGCAGTCTAGGCAAATTTTGGCACGATAAATCTTTCCGATGCCAGAAAAAAGTTCCCATAAATTTGTTAGGAAACATTTCCATTGAAAAGCAAATGGTTGAATCATTTGTACAAAAGCCTTTGAAAAGGACAATGGAAATCCTAAATGCTAATCTAAGAAACTATGCAAATAATTCAAAGAGCGAGCGAAGGTGTCGAAATCTATCACGAAAAATATCTCCATTACCGGAATAAAACAGTGCACGCAACACGAATGAAAGGAACCCAAGATTTATCTCCACGCGAGACTTAGATTTATTCAGTCTCAGCTGCCAAACTATCAAACGGATTGCTCTGTTTGTTCAAATCAACCCATTCCGGAAAAACACAGCAAACATTACTCTTCTTTGAATCTTTTGCATTCAGATAAAATATGATTTGTTCGAATGTTATCAATTTCAAAAGGTAAATTAATATTTTTGGTTAGATATTTACTTATTTTTAAATAATCAGAGCATATTCTTTGTCTACTACGCCGATGTAATATATGATGGCTTTTTATTTGTTTTAAACACGAATTACATGACTTTTTATTTTTCAAACAAAGTTTTTATGTAAATAAATCTATAGATTAATGTGGGGGAAAAATGAAGGGAAAGTAAGTAAAAATTCATTTTGAATTTAATTTTTAATTAAAATAATTTTATTAAAACTTTAATTGTTTAACTAAGTTATTTGCAATTGCCAATGATTAATAAAATTAACAGTACTTAAATAGCTACGAGCGGCCTAGATTCCACTTAAAATAGTATATCTTGCCAGGATTTTGAGCCAAGGACTCATAATAAAAGGGGGAGTGGGACATCTTCTGTCGAACAAAGCGACAGTGGTGCACATAGGTAGAATCTGAGGTTGGTAGATTGCCTTCCTGGAGGACTTTCATGGGGAACCTAGTCCACAATTGTGTTTCGCTTCGAGGAAGAGCTCCAACTGTTATCCCGACTGCAACGAGTAACTCGTTACTAAAGAGCACATCGGTCTACCGACTTTTGAATAATGCAGCTAAGTGTACAACTGAAGAATAGATCCGATAACCTTTTTCCTCTGATTTATGATCCTCATCCACGGTATGACTACTCTGCATTGGAGGGGAATTCAATTTCATTCTGCAATCCATTGAGCTTATTACTGAAGAGAAAAGTGGCATGACGTAACGGTACCTTGTTAGACAAATTGCTGTTAGATGATACTAGCAGTTATGGTTGTCATAAGACCGTAACGCCACGTGAATTGACTCCATTGTCTGCATTTTTGCAGATTTTTTTCTTACAATTACTCTAGAAACTAATCCTGAATTAATGTAATTTTACATATTTCTGACAACTTGATAACCACTTTTGGCTTTAACTGAAGATTCCAATACGATTATTTTTAGATGTAATTTATTTTCATTATGTATTTTAATTTTTAAATATTTTTTTACACCTTTTTTAAGCGAAGGTAGATTATAAAACTTTCAATTGATAGAAAATACTTTAATATTTTTTATCCAAAATACAAACTTTCGGTATAAATAATGAATTTATACAATCAAATTGAAATTTTTCTCACAATTTCTTTTTCCTGTTAACTTACCTTTCGTCTGAAAGTATATTTTAAATTTGTAAATCGAATTTTTCCTGTAGACCTAAAAGTAAAACACGGAAATTTAAAATATAAGCAAACCTCAAAGTAAATTCTTCAAAAAGCATGGATTCGGAATAGATTTGAGAAATATTTAAAATTTCTTTCTAAGACTAGTAATTTGATTTGCAAAGGTTTCCTCTGATAATCCAAGGGGTCTCTGATATAAATTTTGCTTATAAAGTTAGTGAAAACTTAAATTGCATTTCTACAGCTTCCTTGGATGCACACAAAAATGCAATTTAAGTTTTTTCTCTCTAGAGAATTTAAAAGTCGCCTTTCTTGCCGAGAGAAAGGAAAGATGGGTTTCAGGAGAAAAAGTTACTTGAATCAAGAACTTATTCTTTGGATTCAATTCAAATATCAGAAAATAGTTTTTAGAGGCTTTAGATTCATATCCTAGAGTTTCCTTAACCTTATTCGCTTTACGTTGTTTTCGAAGTAATGCTTTGGAATAAGAAACTTCTGCTGGTAAAATGTTTTATGCGATGCAATGAACAAAATGCATATAATAATCTTTACAGCACAGCAGTATTTTTTTCAATAATGGTGCTTCTGCTCTGCAATTGCATAATTCTACGGTAAAGCGCAGCAAAAAAATTGCATATAAATAATTTTTTTTGTCAAAAATAATGGAGCCGAAACAAAATTATAAAGGAGTAAGGCTCTGAAAAATATTATAAATAAATAAGGCTGCAATGAATATCACGAGAGAAAATTACAAAATATTTTATGCGATGCAATGAGCAAAATACATACAATCTTTAAAACACTATAGTAATTTTTTCAATAATGGTATTTGTTTAACTATAACTATATAATTCTATAGTTTTATGTAGCAAAAAACTTGCATATAAAAAATTATATCTCGATTTTGGAATACATCAACATTCCAGCCAGCTTTCGCACAATTTTTACCCGCTTTTATTTAGCTTGACTTGTTTCACGTTTGTAAAGATAGAATTTTGCAATCGTTTTTTCACTCATTTCTTTATCTACTACAGTTTTGAAATATTTTACAGATGCTTGTTGCCGATGATGATAAAATAACTTGTTGTTCTCAGAAACTAATTATCAGTTAATAGATTTTGTTTAATTTTATATTCAATACGAGAGATCAAGACCATAAAAATTCAATTTCAATTTTCTTATTGAGAGGTAGTGAATTTGCAAAAAATTATTTTAAGATTCCATAATATTTATAATATTGACTTATGAAATATATCGAAGAATAAAAAGTAGAAAATAATAAAAGCAAAGTCTTCAGAAATACGCTCTTATTAATGTTCTGAATCATTTTTTTTATCAAAAATAAGGATTTCGGAACAAAATCACTAAAGCGTGAGGTTCTGGAAACTGTACCATGAATAAATAAAGCAACATTGAGTATCAGCATCAAAATATTTCCAAATGTTCTTTAAAAACATATTAGAAATATGATTAAAATTCCAATTTCCTTAGAGTATTTCTATCACTGCCTCGGGCTTTTATCATTTTGTTTTGATCCCCATATTTTCGATAAGAGTATCATTTCCTACTTTTCGAACATTAATAAAAGCGTATTTTTAAAATATTTGTTTTTATTATTTTACGCTATAATTTCAAACTGTTACGACAATATGTAACAAGAAACTTACATATACTAAAAACGCAATATTTCACGTTTGGCATGCATCGGATACCAGCCAGTTTTCGCACAATTTAAATATAAAAAGTAAACATAAATATGTCACAAGGTTAGAATATTTTTAATAAATTACTGTGATATGTTCCTTATGTTAATTTTATCAAATAATTTTGCATATTCATATCTGTAGGATTGCATCATGTTAATCTAGAATATATCCCTATTAGCACAAGATGCTCTACAATATTCATACGATATCTTTAAGATGTTCTACATTCAGAATATCGCAGCGACAAAGTGAAGATATCGTAAAATATCTTGAGCTAATAGGGATGGAACATAAAATATTCATAAAATGATACTGTAATTAGACCACAGTTGTTTAATGAAATCGATAGGGTTTTAAAACACAATTTAATCCTTAAAAAATTCAAAAACTTAAACAATTGCATTAATTTCAAATAAAAATTATTTAATGATTTCATTTGTTTATTTCGACTAAATATTTCAATGCATTAAGATAAAAAAAAATCAAAATGCTACAGACTGCATGA
Organism: Araneus ventricosus; assembly: GCA_013235015.1. NCBI lineage: Eukaryota > Metazoa > Arthropoda > Arachnida > Araneae > Araneidae > Araneus > Araneus ventricosus. The sequence goes on along the minus strand of BGPR01000376.1, from coordinate 532,298 downwards.
ACTTTCAAATAAAAAAAAGTCTAATTTCATCATGTGAAGAATTTACTTCTCGGTTTATTCCTATGAAAAATATCCCGTAATTTTTGTTATTATCAGCTATTTATTATGAGATCATCTTATAATTATTAGATCCACCTGTGTCTAACTTGAAATTTGCTATTTAATGCTTTTTAAAATTTAAAAGTATAATAAATACATAGTTCTTTTTAAATTGGTATCCTAAAAATTATAATAACTGAACTGTTTCGAAAGTATTAAGTATAATTTGAGCCCTATCTGTCTTATTTATTTTAAGTTAGAGATGATTTCTGAAGCAGAGTACTGAAAATTTGACAGAATTATAGTTAGAAATATGTCCATATTGTTCACAATAGTAATCTCATTCATGTTCACATAACGAATTTTAAAACATCATTCTGAAAATCAACGTACACCTTTAAAGAAATATCCATTTTCTACTCAACTCTGAAATAATAACGCAGAAAGAATTTTAAATCGGCTGCTTTAGAAAATAACAGATAGCCGAAACCAAAAATATACCATTCAATGGAATTGCCTATCGTCAATAAAATCACCTGTTAAAAGTTTAACACAATCAATAACAAATTTTAAAGTTTCTATATTATCGAACTTTATACTCTTTATATCAGATACATATATGGTACTAATGTAATAAAATTCTGATAAATAATTTGAAAGGAAGGAATTATAACCCATTTAGATAAAATCCTCATTTTCATATAAAGTTACAATGTAGTAAGATTTTACTAAATAATTTGAATCAAAGCAGTTATAAAACATTTGGATAAAATCCTCATTTTCATATAACGCTCTTATGCAAGGATTTCACTAAATATTTGAAAAGAAAGCAATTATAACCGATTTGGGTAATGACCTCTTTTATTCCCTTACATTTTCTCTCTCTCTCTCTTATGGGAAAAGAACTTTTTCTTCTTTATGATATCTAATAAATGCAAACTGAACTGAAATAATTTCCACATGGGGCTTCTCATCAAATTTCCAGAACGGCAAATTAAACATACGAAAGTGTCGCTAATTGCTTGTCAAAAACAAGTTCTACGGAATGAGCCATATGTGCGAAATCGGTAAAATAGCGGTTTTTAAGAGACATCTTTTCCCTCTCTTTATTTATACTTAGTGACTCGCTTTTAGAAAAAAAAAGACTGTTAAGCTGTTTCAGATGCAAAGAGCCATTAAATTCGCTTGTTCCGCCTTCACTGCTTAAGTACCGAGAAGAGTTCGTCTAGTGTCAAGCTAATGTTTTCTTGAGAAAGCTTAGTAAACTGAAAGATGACTTTCATTTTCTTTTGGGTGCTTTAATTCGCTTTATTTTGGATCTCCCTCTGACACTCCTTTTCTTTTCGGGGGAAAATGGGGGAATTTGGGGGGAAAATATTTAAATGCATAAACTAGAATTTTTTTTGTTTTTGTTTTGGTATATTTTCCTGCTTTGAAATGGTGGATTTTCTTCTTTTTTTTGAAAGTTTTTATAAAATTGCGTATAGCTCTCATTATTAAAGAACGGTTTGTTTATTTTTGAAATTTTTCCTGATTTTGTAGTTTATTTTTAAAACCACAGTTAATGAGCAAGCATCAGAATCGAGAATTTTCCGGAATAACCAAGTGCTAAATAAGAAAAATAAATAAAGGTGATACAGTTTATGCAGACTATTTTTCAAATTAAAAGTTTTCCTTCTTTGCTCAAATCGATCTTCTGTTAAAGGTGCATACTTAGTTTAAAAAAAATGATACATTGTTTGCATGATGAATAGGGTTCACTGAGAATCATTAATAAATCTCCTGTGCAAACTAATTGTTTGAATCTTATGGAAAAAAAAACTCTAGAAATTGAATAAAAATAAAGTTTAATAAAAAATATCTTTTTAAACAATAGTGAATTTTCTTTTTCAAAGAGTTTTTTTAGTTAGTAGATTTAATTTAAATAGTTTAGAAAACATTGTGTGATTTGTTCAGATTTTTACCTTTTTTGTAAGTTTTGATTACTATATACTGCTCCTCATAAAACTTAATGCGGATTCAAGATTCAATGAAAGTTAGAATTTATAATTTAATTGAATGTTTTCAAAGAGGTATGAGTGAACACTCATGTTCTGTTTATTCGAGTTTATCACCCTCTTCAAATATTTTTATGCTTTGACACAAATATTTGCTTATGTAGTTCAGTAGTTTTTAGCCTTGTTAGATTCCTGTTTAACTTTGATTTGTGTCATAATTAACTCTCGTGAACTATGAGTAGATTAAATTCAACTGACATTGAAAGTTTTTCATACCACGAACTTCATTTTTCGAAATTTCTTTTCTTTTAAAGATACGATTTGTTCATATATTTAAAAATCGCAGAGAGAAAGTATTACAATACCCTTTTCGAACGAACACGGAAGTTCGATATATTACCAACTAAAATGGAAAAAATCGAGCGATTGAAAATAAATATTTACTTATTCTGCAAAACATTAAGTAATATTACATTTATTTTAACCCCTTAAGTGTTTCATTTTCTTTGATATCTAATAAGATTACCCCTTCTGTTTTGGAAAGGGGCTGTCATTTGCATTCATCTCAGAAGGCATAAAATACTTGAGATGTTAATAGATTCTACGTAATCATTGTGTAAAATTATAAAGCTAATTGATGATTAAATTTTAATTTTAAGACTAAAAATGTTATAATGCGATGCACGAGTATTGACGGGTTTAAGTTAAGCTGTTAACTAAAAAGAAAACTAGAATAAGAAACTCAAACTAATACTCATGTGGGTATAAAAACTTTTGAGGTAACTTTTACAATAACGAAAATACGTTCCAGTTTATTTAGGCAATGAAGTAGGTACCTCTATTATTTGCATAAAGGTATATTTTATCTTTATAAAGTCTGCTACTATTTTTTTCTGTACCTGAGTACAAAAAAATTCTCTGCTGCCAAAACCTTTTCTCTAAAAATTTTAGCTTTATTTTCAAGGCAATATTCTTGAGGCAACTTGTCAACTTTTCATCTTATAACGGCTGAAAAAAAGTCGCAGGAATTTCAGAAAAGTGTTAAAAATGTACAACTCAAAATATATGGACAGCTTGAAACTTCCGTAAAAGTTAAACTTTGTAGAAAAATTCAAAGGGTTCATGGAAGGCTGTTAGCTTTCACCGCCACATTTATTGCCCAGAGGTTTCAAAATTCCGTGTCACGTGATTTAATTACACTGGGTCATTTAGTTTTCCCCCTCCTTTTTTGTTCCAAGTTCCCTCTTAAGTCCTTTTCATTCAAGAAACGATTGTTTTTTCTTTGTCTTGGAGCTAAAAGCCTTGAGGTAAAAGCGTAGATTGTAATTAACTCTCATTAGTGAAGGAATTTCGGTACTGAGATTTCAATGGTGGTGGCTAAAAATCTTTGATTTCCAGCCTTTTAACTTTCTGCTTTACGATTACATGTTGCAAACATTAGCACTTTACTTGAATAGTTATTGGTAAAGCAACTTGAATTTTTTTTCCACACGAATGTCTAATACTGAGGTTGGTTTCATTTCAGAATGCAGGAGTATTTGAATTTTGTTATGAATTAAAAATAATCTTTGCTTTGAGTTTTATGAAGTTTTAAAAAAAAGATAAATTTTAGCCTTTTCCATTTGCTTTTACTGATGAGTTAACCAGTAGAAGTTTATCAAAAATAACACTTTTAAGTTTGGGAAATTTGTAGTAAATCAAGAATTAAAATTTTATTTACAAAATTTTTGTTATCTTTAATTTTCTTATAGAATCGAAGAAATGTTTTTTATAAGCAAATAAATTATTTTTGCACTTTAAAATATGTAGAAAGGAAAATATAACCAATAGATTTTTTCCGTTTCTACATAGAATTTAGCACTTATAGTTTACTAAATTGTGGCATTACTGTAAAAGAATACACTAACCGCATTAAAAAAAATTTAGAACCATAAGATCTTCAAAACTTGAAAACATAATAATTCTGCACTGCAATAATTCTGCTGCTTGCAAATATATATATGCTGCTTGAAAACTTAATAATTCTGTACTGCTATATGTCTGCTGCTTGCATATATATATTTCAACTTTTAGAACTAATATTCAGAAGAGCAATAAATTCTATCTGGAAAAAAGATTTCTCTTGAAGTTTGCGACTTTCCGTGTTTTAACAATTCAAAATAACAAAAATTTGTGAGGTTCCAACATTTCAAATCTTTTTAAAATTATTTTATCTCAAAATAATTATTAATTTTGGATCATATTGTCTAGAAATAAAGCATAAAATGCGATTCCAAACTATTTTTACCATCGTAAAAAAATCAAAGAAAACAAAAGTATTTCAGTAATTTTGCAGCCCAAAATTACCATTAACGTCACATATTTCAACATTGTCCCATAATTAATTTTTTCACACACTCCTCTAAGCTAACGTGCATCGAAGGAATAATGCCTTCCTACAAAACACAGCAGGAAAATGCTGTGCTTATTAAAAACGCAGACCATGTTCCAGTTTTCTAACACAGCCTTCCGCATTTGTCGATGATGAACAAGCACAACTAACTAAACGAAAGTAAGAAAAAAATCGCCCAGTTTCCTGTTACCTTCTTTAATCAAAGCTCTACACTTTTTCCAATGTCTGGTATTCATCTAACTGCAATCTAGAAGACCGATGTTGAAACCTTCGATCATAATATCGTTTGCATGCCATCGAGTAATATTAGATCTGAAGACAACCTCGGTACCAGCTGACACCAACACAAAGGCAAAGCGGGGAAAGAGTTCTTCATATTAAAGGAAGCAGCAACTAATACATATTGCATCGATAAGGATTTGTTTGTTTTACTTAAATGCTACCACACGGACCCGGTTACAAACCAGCTGAAGAAGATTTGGTTGTATAATTAGGTAACAAGGATTGTTAGGGAGGAAACGTTTTACGTGGCATGTCTTGCATGCTTTCAAATTGGGGAACATCTATTTCAAAGCAAAAACTATTTCCTGATCCTTGCTCCTATCTCTCATTTATTCTGGGGTATCTGACACAGGTGTACATTGTTTTAGAGAAATATTGGTAACCCCCCCAGATGTTGACATTTTCCTTAATAATTAGATCAGCAAATTTAATAATAAATATTTAATGACATTTTTATGCAGTGGAAGGGATAACTTTGTATTCGTTTGAATACTCTCTGTTGATTAATAATAATGGTTTAGATAATAAACATATTCTGAACTAATTTTCTTTGTTTCAGAGCACTATTTTTATATAACATGCGAATGATAACCAAAGTTCTTGAAAAGAATTTAAAAGGTATGCTAAATATACACGGTTTAACAGTTTGTATGCGTTAAAAATAATTAGTGTGGCTTATGAAAGAAGAAAACTTATTTACCTCTTGGAATAATTAGAACAGATACTTATTCAGCTTACTTTGCATAACTATTAATTTTATTTCCAATGTCAAACTCGGAAGGTTATGTTTTAAAAGATTTCTTCAAAGTGTCGAGAATAAAATAACTTTTCAACTATATTATAATTATCCTCATGAAGCTCAGACGATTATTATTTTTAAAGAATTTTTTCTGATAATCTCGTACCGTATTTTTCATATTAAAGAATATTCTAATCTTTCCACTGTTTGCCAAATTAAAATAAATTTTAAAAAGTTATTTTCTCATTATAAGAAAATGCTATTCAATTAAATTAAACGGAAAGATATAAAATTTGGCTAATCGATAATATTGTGGCAGAGATGCAAACCTATATAACTTGTTTATCCCAAGGTTATGAGGACAGTACTTCTGCTTCCTTGTATACTTTTCAATTATACCAAATATCTTAAGTTCCACTATAAATATTTCGTGATTTTTGATATCTTTTTTAGCTAAATAAATTTAAATATTTACATAAGCATCTTTTAATTCTGTTTTCTATTTATTTGCTATTTAATTATTTAAAAATATTCTTTTCAGTAAAGGAAAATGAAAATAATTGCCAAATACTTTTTTTTTAATTTTTACGACTCACTAAAATATCAACTTTGCAACTTGAGAAAAATAAACAAATGTGAACCATTATTTAAAAAATATGTTAGCATTAAATGAGTAGTTTAGTTACATAATCTTTCATTCTATAGCCATGTAATGATTTCAACGTTAACAAGTTTTAAAACATTCAAGTTTTGAGAGAATAAAAATATAACGACTATCACAATGTACAAATAGATATGATTAATAACTAACGGGTTTCTTTCCTCTCAGGAAAATGAGCTTTTAATGCTCTGTAAGTCGGTTTTTCTAAATGAGCATTATATTTAAATTCCTAACTTTTTGTTACGTACTGAACTCTATTTTTGCTGGAATTAATACGCTCTTAAATGCCAATAATCTGAATTTGCAAAACATAACAATTAGTCTGGGATATTATTTCATTCAAAGATTTGCTACTGACATCCTGATGCGTTTTTTATACAAAAAATATCACCCTTGGTTTCTTGGCCTATTAAATGACCGAGTTTCTCTGCATTTGACATCATCAAGTGATTGATGTATGCATTATACTAATCTAATTAATGCAGACCAAACAAACGATTACTTAAAGAATAATGATGGAAATTTTGAGTCATTAAGATTTTTTTAGCTTCTTCTCGTGACAAAAATTTGACAGAAACCATAAATTTGAAAAATTTTAGTTTCTATTTATCTGATAAATGAGCTTTTTCTAAACTTTCATTATGGAAATAAGTGAAAGTAAACTATTTTGTTTGCTTAATGCATATTAATTTCGTAGAAATCTCTGTTTTGTTTAAAAAGTATGATAGAGAAAAATTTGATAATTTTTCAATGTGAGGTCAAAGGAAGATTTCATGCGATTTCTTGCACTAATTTTTTTCTTTTTACTATATAGGATGGGCTACGATTAAAATAAATTATTAATTTTTAAAATATAACGTGATAAAATACCTGCATTGAATTTGAACTTTTTTTGAGCTTGGATTAATGTTTGCATGGAACTTCAAATCCGTAAAGGAAGATTCTAATCAAGGGTTCAGAAATATCCCATTTTATATTTTTATAAGTTCAAGATACATTAAATTTAGTTTCCACAAATCGTAAATGAAATTTTATTAGTCGATTTCAATTTATTACATTTGCTGAAATTGTCTTCCTCTCTTCAAAGCAGTTCAGCAATTCAAACAACCTAACTGCTCTTCAGATATATTAATCTTACTACTCATATTTTTCATTGCTTCGGTATTGTAAACCTAAATTTTACTTTAATTCTTATTACCAATAAATTCACATCTCATATTTATCATGCATTTAATGGGAAGGTGGTCTCTATTAATCCTTTTTTAAGATTTAGAATGCATATGCAATGTAATAAAACTATATTAAATATCTTTAAAAAATCCTTTTAACTAAATACAGTCTTGCGATTTAAAAACGACAATGCAAAATTTTTAAAAGCACCATGCTTCATAATTCCTTCACGATTTTATTATTATCACTCAAAAATACATTTTTAACAAATTAGGGACACATTTCATTTAAAGAATAATTTTCATGAAATCCTTTTTTAAATTCGCATTCAATTTTCACTATAATTTTGTGTTTTTTTTTCACTAAAATTACCTTTTAACTTTCTAAATGAATTCGAAACTCAAATGGAAATGCAAAATTATTTATATGTATAACTGAAATCCTTATTAAGGTGCACGGAGTATTTCAAAGGAAAATCTGGAAAAAGAAGTTGAGATAAAGTGATTTAAAACATGGTAATCTGAAGTCATTGGGTATTCATTTTATTTAAAAACTCATATTTTAATGCTATTTTACTCACTCATAAGCTTATATTTTGGAGATAAAATATTAAAATGGAAAATTCATTTTATTCCTAACGTTTTGCTAATTTGAATGTGCACCATCCTTTTAATGTATCATCCTGACGAACAAATAAAAAAATAATCGAAATATGATCTTAGTTAGGAAATTTATAATCATTGCAGAAAAACTCAAAATAACTGAAACACAAAGAAATAATGATGAACAAAATCGGGCATTCTCATTTCTTATTGCTTAACTTGAATAAATGCAGATCCTCTAAATCTAAGTCGAGCTAAATATCTCTCCTCTTTCCGTCTCAAGCACCATCTTATAGATTTTCTTCTCAGCCTAGATCTCCAGACAAGCGAGCGGTTTATGTTGACCCAGTTACACATATGATTGGGGATTCAACAGATGCAAACGAAAGATAATAACCAGTAGCTTCTTTATATCACATGAACGTAGACACCGATTGAACTACTTACTGTTGCCTTGGCTACGCTTACCTGCAGTAAACAAAGCAGCTAGAAGCTTCTATCTTTTGTCTGGTATTGGTGTTTATAGCTTTAGAGACCACATTGCTGCATTGAACTCACCATTGCGATTCCTAGGGCTTGGAGAGGTTTATTTCAAGTACTTTTTTATTAATTCGCCATTATCTTTACGTGAAAACCATTTTATTAGCCAAGAAAAATTATACACATTAAATTGCTAATATCTTGAATGGTAGTTAATCGCAAAGTTAAAAATCATTGTTTATTTCAAATCCGTTTACGTTTAACTCAGTTTTAAATTGGAATTAAATAAGCATCTTTGCTTTTCAACATGATTTCTTCTTTTTATATAATAAAATTCTTTATTTCGATCTCGCAAAATAATCTATGACTGTCTAAATTAATTAAAATGCAATATTACGTTTCTGCTTTTTATTGTAAATAGCCTAATAAAGAAACAGGATTTTTTAAATTAAAGAAGCGGACGTGACCAAATTTGGGTTTATGCATTACTTGGATATCAGTATAACTAATGGTGTTTATTTCATGCATATAAAAATATAATACTGCATCAGCAGTACATATAAAGTCAAATAAATAGATTATATTTTAAATTGTAGTATTTACGAAATTGTTCAGAACATTATAACTAAATTTTAAGTCCGCGCTATTCAGGTATTCTTATGTAGATTTATGAGGAAAGATACTGAATTAAGAATTTAAAATGATCCTTTTTGCAGTATATCCTTATTTTAGACTACAGATAAATTCTGTTTCTGAATATGTGAAATATATTAAAAAAAACTCGCATATTTTAATATAATTCTGCTTAAATGACACTATTCGAACTGAGAGTATTCGGTCAATACTTATTGGGCCATTAAATACATTAATCGTTAAATTGGATATCTTACGATTAACATAGATTGCGACAGTGAACTGCGGCTGAAAAAAATTAACGTACATATTGGCTGGAAAAATAACTGTTACACACATTGCGGCTGTAATATGTAAAATATCCATTCTAACAAAACTTTCCATGTAAACGCACAAGAAGTTCATGATGGAGTACGAATCTTTTGGAAATATTTTACGATACCGAAACAATGCTACTCATCCGTTTCCATTAGCAGCCTCATACACTAAATGCATGTCTATCATCTCAAGACAGCTGCTTGACCTATTTAACTGGAGCACTTTTCGGTATGTCTGATTTAGCTTCGAAGTTTGTCGGTATCGTTTAGAATCACCCTGTTAATATTATATTAAACATATTATACAAGAAAAAAAATTACAAAAAAGTATCTAGTTTTAAAATATTTTAAATGAAGAAACTGTTGCACAAGAATACACATAAATTCCATGTCACATTCAGATCATATATTCTTTTTAGTCTAACCTCTTGGTGTAGAAAAATACGATTCATTTATTATTGATTATTTCCAGTATTAACAGCACTTGCAATGATAAATATATCACGTGCTTTACCAAAATACGTCAAGGAGAAAATTTTTATTCTCAATAAGTGGTTGTTAAGTTTTCAGTGTAATTTAAGTTTATGCTAAAAAATATAAATGAATCATAAAATTCATTTATATTTTTTAAAACGCTTTATTGGCTTTTATGCCATATGAACGAATTGTATTTACCCTACTAGACTAATGATTTTTTAATTAAAAAATAACTCGCATTTCACACAATAAAGTTTTATGGGCGTAAGTAAATTGTTCCCCCGAGACTTGAAATGGAAGAGCGAATTAATCTAATTTTAAGCTGACTTCCTTTAGAACGAGTTTATCTTCAAAATCCATAATTAAATAGGTTTCCAATATAAGCCAAAACATTCCGCTTTGGGATTAGTTAAGCTGAATGCTGTTGAATTGAAATATTCCTATGAAAAGGAAAAGATCTTCTTTCGAAGAGTATTAAGGTAAACATAAATCTTTTTTAAAAATAATTTTAAAATAAATTCATGTACTCATTTTATTAGAGTGGTGATTTCTTCATCAAATATTTCTCAAGAGTTTAATTGACTGTTTTGCCGAGACATGTCAAAATATTTGACTCTAAGATTATAAACGAAGATCTAAATCTTTTTAGTCGTCTGAAATTTAATATTTTCGTCATATGTTTTGTAAATCAAATATCATAAGTAATTTGTACTTTTTCATATCGTCTTGTTTAACGAATAAAAACAAAACACTGATTTTATTTTGATATATTTAATCTATTCACGAGTGTGTACCACGATTTACTGTTAAAAACAATTCAGCTTTGAAAAGATGCCTGGTAAATTTCTGAGTTTCATCTCTTAAATCCTTCTAAATGTTAAAATGCTCAACAGGTTATCTGTATATTTTTTCTACAGCAAATTATTTTCTTCCCTATCCAGTCCGCGGTGGCTAAGTGGTAAGGTCTCGGCTTTGGGGCCGGAGGGTTCCAGGTTCGAAACCCTATTCCACTGAAGATCCGTCGTGTATGGGGCCTGTTGCACGCTAAATCATACGTAGTGGCCAAACGTTCTCCCGTTGGTGTGGCGTGGAAGTTTGGAGAGGGGGCTCAGGTGTCTTCCTCGTCATCCAACCGTGGTTCACAATTACGAGGTCCGTCCCAAAATAGCCCTCGTGTTGCTTCAAAAAGGGACGTTAATATAACTAAACCAATCTTCCCTATCCAATCTTATAAATAAATTTTGTTTCTCAATTTTACCTACATTTATGCTTGTTATGTTATCGCAATAAATAATTTATAAAATTGACCGATTTTAAAACAGTTTCATAAAGACATTTTAATATCATGTATTCTAATTAGTTTATACATAATTTTTCAAACGTATTATTTTTTTTTACTTTTGTTTACTTCTCGGGAGCTTCAGAAATATTATTGGTCATTCAAAAGCATTATTTTTTTCCATTAAACCAATGACTTCCACAAATATTTTTCTATGAATATGAGGAAATAAGTGCCTTCAATGAACTAAAGAATTGTTGTGTTTGTTGAATTTAGGCTATAAAACTTTTAAGCTAAATTAATATAATTTCTTTACAAACATTTTTTTTGGTATCCAAATATACTTGCCAAATAGAATTCAAATAAAGCTACAGTATTCAAATACTCTTAAAATACACATAATGCGTATTTGAAAAATTATTTCCAAAACATAGTATAGATGTTTTCCCAGCAAATTAGTCATGAGTTTGATTCTTGACATGCTACGAATGTTTCCTTCACCTCTAATGCCTGAAATAACTAGGACTTTAAGTAGGATACTCCCTTAAAATGGTCGTTATCCTGACATCTTGCAATAGTGATGCTTAGAAAACTTCTAGACTGAAAGTCGGCTTCAGCAGAAATAGCGGTTACAGTCGTGATGAGTATGCGGTGATAAGAAAATGATGACGTGTTTCCGTTATGCGTAACACAAATGTGGCCTGTTTTCCCTAGGAAGTTGTCCTGATATGTTTCCTTCACCAATATCTGAAATAACTAGGACCTTAAGTGGGATACTCCCTTAAAATGGTCTTTATCTCGGCACCATGCAGTACCAAAAGATTTAAAAATATAAAATATCTAAATATTATAAGCTAAAAGATATTTCGTTTTCCTTAGCTTGTGCGAATCAGTTTTCATAACATTTCCTTATTTTTAAAGGGAATATTAAAATATTTATGTAGGAAGATCAAATATTTTATATAATCAAAATCAATCAATCAATTTAAAATTAATAAAAAAATTTCTCCCTAAACATTCAAAATACCTGATATGATAGGGCTCTTGAATTTTCAGATTCGGGCTTAAAAGGGATTGTCATGGCTTTGTGGTAAAGTTTCAGCTTCTGGAACTAGAGGGATACAGGTTCGAAACCCTATTGCGCCTAAGATTCGCCATGTATATGGGCTTGGTGCACGTTAAATCTGACGTTGAGGATCAAACGACTACCTTCTGGTATGGTATGGAATTTCGGAGACGGAGGGCCTGCTCAGGTGTCATCCTCGTCTTCTACAAAGGATACAAAATTACGAGGTCCGTCCTGAAAGAACCCTCATGCATCTTCGAAACGATGCGATAATACAACTAAACTATCAGCATTAAATTTTTAAGTCGATAAAAATTAATATTGTTTTTAATATTATTTTTATTTAAAGTTTGAAATCGTATAAGTGAAAATATTCCGTTCTAGGACATGAACTTCTCTAAGTTGTTCCTTTCACATATATTTTATAGGGCATATAAAAGTTTAGGGTTTTTATTCATCAGACATACTGAGTAATGTCTTGAAAAAGTACTCTCTTTATATTTATCGATATTTATTGAACATGTTTTGAAATATATTTCCTCTAAAACTATATTCAAACTAAATGCCGAGTAAACCGTGACCACTTTCAATATTTACATTGAAAGAAGACCTGCATAGAGCTATGAATATGTCGTAAAAATAGTTTATAACCCAGTGTTGTATGCAAAAAAATGCTGCATATAAATCACGAGAACTGGCAGAGACATAAAGTCTCTGTAGTAGAGATCTCAATAGAAACGAACATTGCGCAGTTTTAGTTAGAAGGGGAGTACACCGGAAATATTATGTTCATTTGACGCTAAGTAAACGAAAGTTGGCTTTACCTGCTTCAAATATGGGTTTCGGAAATGTTCTCAAGCCACTTTCTTCCGCACCAGACAGTGTTTGCATAGTGGGACAGTATAGGGACATGAGTTGTTTAGCATTCCGCTTTGATGCACAGTCTCGTGTATAAAATGTATTTTTCAGAGTTATCCAGCAATGAGAGAATCCATGTAATGTAGCCAGGCAGAATGCTGTAATTCGTTCTAGCGGTAGACCAGAGCAGCTAAATTAAGTGTTGATAAAACTTTTAGTAGTCCTATGAGCGAAGGATTAAGTATTTGGGAATGAAATTGGAAGCTGAAATTAGAATTAAATAAGACTCTCTGGAGCAAAATTTTTGAAATTTTTTCCTTTTCCGATTGAAAAAAAATTACACCTTCCCATCAATTAATAAGTTAGCGATCCGAAAATAGCATGAAAATGTAAATACAAAATCGGTTCATTTAATGACAAAACTAATAACTTTATAAATGAAATAAAATGCAATATTATTACTATCTAATAATAAGTTTTAAAATCTAATAAAATGCGCTTGATTGGAACATTTTACTGAATTTTTGATTTCAGGGAGTAAATTGATAGAGAGTTTTCATTATTTTTACTTATTAAGTCCATGTACTGATTAAAGAGTTAGACTCGTGCATCAAATTACAGAATTTTGATGTTTGAAGACGTATTTAAGTTAAAGTAAATATTTTTTATGAGACAAAAATATTTCTTGGACACGCTTAAGCATCTCGGGTCTCCTTTCCGTTTTCATATGGATGGAAATAGCAATAAATGTTCAAAATAAATTGTGGCATCTAATTAGGAGTTTAATTAAATTACAGTTCAAGGGGTTAATAATGATGTCTCTCTTGCAGGAGTGAGCGCTGCCAATGTTTTGGTCCCAATCCCCATTTGGGGTTGTGACTCAAAGTGTAATAAGCCCTGCTTCATATCAGGGCTTCTTAAACTACGGTTCTATTCAAAAGCCTGGTAAAGGAATTTTGGGGTCTCGAAAACATTGACAACGTGTATTTCTGGAAGTTTCTTCAGTGTGAGCAAGCAGAAATAATTTATAAATGCGCCATCTCTGTAAAATATTGCACATAAAAATGTTTCACCAAGTTTATTTTTGCTTATCCTTAATTAGTTGTTCCCCTTAATACCTCCCTTCGTTACGTGATCCCAAGTGGGGTCACTTGTCCACAAACTATCTTGATTCAAACAATTTTATTAAAGTATTATACTCTAGTATATCTTCGCTTAACACGCACCACCGCCTACCTCAATTTTTTGAAATTTCAAAGAGGAAGAAAATACTCAATTTTTCACTACCAATGACGAATATTTCTGAATTTGTTTCGCATTTGGTAGACGTTGTTGTTATCAGATGTGGAGAAAATTCAGAAATATTCGTTATTGATTGCCAAAAAGTGAGCATTTTCTTCCCCTTTGAAATTTCAAAAAATTGAGATGGGTCGTGTTGCCTGTTATCGACGATATTTCGCTACGTTTCGTTTTTTTATTAATAAATACTGTTACGAAAATCGCCCGGTGTGTGTACGGCGAAAACAGTCCAGAAAGCAGGATAATGGAGAATGACGCTTTATTCTTGAATATTCAGGAAAACACGAAGCGCAGGTAACAGTAAAAACAGCACTTGCATAAATTATCAGTACAAGCCAGACAGCAAATCACCAACAGTGACAGCAATATCACTAACAATAGCGCTCAACGTCTAACAGCTGACCAAGTCGCCAAAGATATTCTTCGAACTCCCCAGACGTACAAAGACGATTTTCTCATTTCAGCAGCTTCGGGTTTAAATACCTTTCCTGACAGTATGTGACGTCACACAGAATCATCTAGTGAATTCTGTATATCTCCGTCCCTAATAGAGATATCGAGAAAATTCTAATGTTTTTGAGGACTTTTATTTTGTCGCCAAAGTCACCAAATTTGTCGAAAATCGCCAAAATGGTCTCCAAGTTTGTCGCCAAGGTCGGGGTCGTTGTCCTCCATCCCTTGATGAGTAGTAAGAACATCTGTAAATGTCTCTTTCCAACCATAAGACTAACATTGTGGGAAAGCGACATTACATGTTCGTAACAACACTTCCTTCTCCTACCTCCCTTTTTACTTCTGCATGCCTACATTTGAGATCGCGATTCGCAGACAGTCAGTGCATATTTTTGTACTCGAAATTGGGGGTCAATGTGAACAAGGTTCAAGAACATCTATTCTAGAGAACAAGAAAAATAACCAACTTTTCTGGTATGTATTTATCTTAATTCTTAAAGGCGCACAAAAAGGTATTTTCTTTCACATTCATTAATAAGGCTAATTCCTTTGTCGAAAGTACTACAATAGCTTAGATGTGAACGCGAAATACGCTTCCTTTTTATAAGCAAGATATTTTGTGCCCCAAAACGGTGAAGGGAGGCCCATTTATAATTTCACTTAACTGCGTTAAAGGACGTTGAAACTTCATTCGTCTGTTATTACTTCCATCTCTGTTTCACATATTTGAGTCCTCTACAATATCGTTGATAGGTTTTCCTATATTCCTCGGAAATCGATATAGAAAGGCCTAAGGATTTTATTCCTTTCTTTCGTGAAAACGGGATATCATTAAATTTTATTGCTTTGTTTATCTTATACTTGATGCCTTCTTGTCGGCTGAATTCCTGTTAGTTACGAGTTTTATTGAAACGTAAACTGTTCCGCAGTTTAGTCGGCTGCTTTATAAAATTCAAAGCATTTATGAAGCTTTAAAAAGGTATGAATATGAGGAATGGTTTATGAGTCGATTGCGCTCCCGAAGGGAATTGTTTTTATGCCTTTTAGCTATATATTTATATGAATTTCTCTTTTTATGATTGTGCATTGTATTAAATAATAATCGTTCATTAAATTCCGTATCTTTCTGATGGTTTCTATTGCAAAAATTTAATGGATATTGTTCTGTCAGTAGAAATGGGGATAAATTTAATTTAACCCTTAAAGGCCCAGTGTTACCATTAAGCTACATGCCTAATTTTGTCTTCTAAAATCTTGAGAATGAGACTGATGCTCTAATGCCTGTTGTTGTTAATAGGATACATACTGAAATTTTTATTAAATCATTTTACAACATATAGATAACAGAGTGTGTGCTGATAAAAAAATATAAATAGATTGATGTTTTTCACTTGAAACTGTATCTTTTTAGTTTTGTTTGTACGCTTGAGAATACTATATTTTATTCTACAATAATGAAGGAAATTCATTATCCGTATTATTATTTACTAACCCCTTCAGACCTGGTGTCCGGTATACCCTACATCAACTTTGAACTGTTCCTATTAATTCAATAATTGACGAAACTACATGCTGTTTTTTTATTTGATTCTCGATTTTCTTATGAATATGATAGTTGCATGAATTTTTTGGGGGGGCATGGAATCATTTCAATTTTTTAGTTTTTTTCAAAAAAAAATTGAGAAAATCATCGTTTTTCCTAAAATGGAGCTCGGTGGTGAATTTTGTTTTTCAAGTCATTTCTTGTTTTTAATCCTTTTTTTACCATTTAAAAGGCTTCTACAATATTTTATTACCCTTTGACAATCATTTTAAAGTGAAATTTTTGTGATTTTGTGTCTTTTCTAAATTGAAATATCCGGTATTGTCCGGATGCTGGACATGGTGTAACTTCTTTTAATTTTTCCTCTACAGGCTTGAAATTTCATTTATGCTTTAATCTTTGCAGTAGTACACAGTACACCAAAGGAAAAATTCTAACTCCATTATTTCTTAATTCCGACTGAAGGGGTTAAAAATCATCTGTGTTTGACATTATAGAATTCTATCAAGGACTTTTTTTCTGATATAAAGCTCATTTTTGTTAGTTGATAATAAACTGTTTTTTAGTCATAAACCATATTTCAAACAAAATGGGATTTTTAAAGCATTTTTCCCATGTTTTATTCAAGAAAGGAAAGTCAAAAAATTTTAAAATAATTTTTTTTTAAAAAATCAGGCTTTTAAGGGTTAATGTTGAGAATTTCACAATTTATTGAGACGAAGAAACTAATTTGAATTGAAATATTTTATCTTAGTGGCAAATATGGATGAAATTTTTAGAAACTTTACTGCATCGGTCTTATGAATACTTCATTATTCCTGATTTAAATCGCGAATTTTTGCATATAATACTCTTTGAGGATAAACCCCTTTTCATAAAAAAAGTAGTTCTTCTCTTTTACAACTAAAGTTATTCCAGTGAATTTTAAATCCTGTTTGATATGATTTCTTGAATATTTAGTATTTCAGTTCATGTGGCTGATTTTGGTTTTAAAAACCTTACAACTAAAAATTCCTTGAAACTTCAAGAAACATCTTTAAAATTCCCAAATATTAGAAATGATGGGGTAAAACTAGTCTGAATGCATATTCCAAGTATGTATCATTTTTGTTTACTCTAGTCTTTAATAAATGTTTGTGTTCTTAATATTTGAATAAGAAACTTTCAATGTAATCTTAATACTATATGAGTTTTCATATCTTGGATTTATTTGCGAAACATTTTCAGCCATGTTATGATTTTAACTTTCAACAATAACACCCCCTTCTAATTGAGTGCTTGTTTCCTTTCTGTGGACATTTTCGTGAAGAGTACTGAAGCGCCATTGAAACTTACAAACCAATATTGAATTAATAATCTATTTCTATCGCTTATATAATTGTCAACATTTTGTTCCCAACTGGAACTTGACCGAAACTTAATACGTTAGCGGTGACATGGTGATAGGTTTCGGCTTCGGGAATAAAGGTTTCCAGGTTTGAAGCTCTTTCCACCAATGAACCGCCGCGTATGTGGCCTGGTGCACGTTTACCCTCTGACTGCTAATCCCGCGATTTCCGCGTGTTAGAAGCAAGTCTATTTTATGCTGCGTCCTGCGATTTTCGCAAGCTAATGGGTTTACTTAGTACTTTTAATATGTTGAATCGTATTATACTAATAAAGCTTTGTGTGTAAATAACAATTCGCTTGGTTCAACGGTATTTGAACATGTTTCCACACGTTGCATCTAGATAGTAATTTAGAAAATTCGACAGTCGGAGGGTTAAATCTGCCAACGAGAGTCAGACGTCTTCTCGATGATGTAGTGTAGAAGTTTGGAGAGCGGGCGCCATATCTGGTTCGTCCTCGTCTACTCATTACCAGGTTCGCACCAAAATAGTCGTCGTGTTGTTTCAGAATGGGACATTAACTTGTTAAACCCCAATTCGTATTTTTCAATAATATTTTATTTCCTAATATTACATGTCGTAAAATTGATTGGAAAATTACTAAAGAAACTCAGACTGAAAAATTTGTTTTAGTGCCCGCCCTTATTTAGGTGCGTAATACAAAATGGGAAAAAAATATATAAAAACCTACCAAAATCTGAAATTATTTTAAATTCTAGAAGAAAAACATAGTCTTACAATTGTATTTGCTGATATATTTGATAAATGCGAGTAAATTAATTGGCAAAAAATTGAACAAACTTGCCCTTTTCTTCTTGACACAACAAGAGACTACTTTTAAGTCTGACTTGAAAAATAAAAAGGCTACATTATCAACCGAGCCCTTAATACGTGCTGCCATTGATTGAATAGAAAAGAAACGGATGCTTTAAAATACTTTTTTTGTAAAATTTATGTTGAAAAAATTAATCCTGTGAGTTAATGATGGATTTATAGAAGCGTCCCTAAAAAGGAGACTAATAATGGGTTAATACAACTAAGGTGACCAACTTTTAACCTCCAACAGAAGGATGACACAAATAAATTGATGCTAAAAGTACCAATAAATAGAAGAAACAATTCATTTCAACAATAATACAGAACACACTATAATATGATAAATGCAGAATAAAAACATTTGTGGCATCATTTATTTTGCACTTTTCGAGGGTTACAGAACTTACAAAAGGAAGAAGGATGGTCACCTTAATATAACTAAACTAATCTGATCTTAATGTGGAATTTGTCCGATATCAGGTGTATTTTCTAATGATTTAATAATAAAATAAAATACTTTAGAATTTGAAATACGATGAATTCCTGAAATCTTTCACAATGAAATGCTAAATTGCAGGTAATTTTTCTTATCCCAAGTTGTATAAAATCTAACTTAATGAAAAGGCCTTTCAAAACACTTTTTGGGCCATTTGGGTAATTTAATATTTGAGACTCCAGCAACCACAGTTTAGTTGCCTAAGCGTACTATTTTCCTCTTAGCATGAACATTCAATCGTAATTACCGGTTTTGAAACAGAAACATTCGATGAAAACAAGAAACCGTTTTAATTAAATGTGTCCGCTTCTGCTTTCCTACTTATTCTGAATGTATTGTTAACATTTCCCAGTTAACGTAATTGCTTGTGTAAATGATTCTCTCGTCCAAATATGCACGAGAGCTGAAGTCAGTTTCCCGACATGCGAATTTTAATTTTCGGCTCAGTCGTTGCACAGATATTTTGTCATACCAAATTATCTAGAATAGTTCTTTGTTGCATTGTCTTTCATGTTAAATTTCTACAAGTACGACTTAGTAAATACATCTTCTAGCATTCATATCCGTCTTTCATTCTGTATGAAAATTGTGAATGAGAAAGAAGTATTATAACTTTTAGTCTCTAGATATGCTGTTACACCTCAGTTTCATCGCGTGTTTCTTTTGTAATTGAAAATATGAAAAGTTGAAGTATAGGTGAAAACTAGTAGCATATACTGTATATGTTATTTTCGTGTATTTAATTTCATTTACCTTGAATACCAGGGAGTTATGATTTCAATATGCAAGGCGATTAATTTGAAAATTAATAATTCACAAACAAGTAAAGATAGAAAGATGTTATTTGTTCAAAAGATTGGAAATGAAGCCGGAATTGTTTTGTTGTGAAACCAGAATTTATTGGTAACAAAGCTTAGAATGTTAACCATGAAATGACTCGGAAGTTGGTGGAGCAATGCGTTACATAGGATAAGACATTGATCGGAGTAATGCATTGAAAATGTTCAATGTGCCGACCTCCA
The DNA here is from genome assembly GCA_013235015.1 of Araneus ventricosus. Classification (NCBI taxonomy): domain Eukaryota; kingdom Metazoa; phylum Arthropoda; class Arachnida; order Araneae; family Araneidae; genus Araneus; species Araneus ventricosus. Next base: position 512,289 of record BGPR01000376.1, on the reverse strand, counting down.
TTCAGGAGTTCAGAAGTCAGATGAAGAATCACAGCATATCACAGCATTAAGCCACATTTCTGTTCATGTTTCGTCATATCTTCTAAAATGATGCTCACTGCTGCGAGAAGTGTAGTTCACTGGGATTGATGGGAAAGCGTGATTCATTGTGTGGACGAATTATTGAACATTTGTTAGCCAATTACTCAGTCTAATGTTTTATCCTATGTAACGCATCGTTCCACCAACTGCAGAACCGCTTGGTGGTTTAACTTGTAAACATTACCACCAATAAATAATGTGTTATTGACAGAAGAATTCAAGCTTCATTTCTGTGTAAACAGCATCTCTCTCTTTATTGATTATTGACTTTTAAAATTTTTAACATTCTTTTTCTAAATGGAATCAAATGACGAATTTCGAAGTCACATGATGAACGTAAAAGTGCGTGTGATCTAACATCTAGTTGCACGTTGGCTTAACCCTCTATTTGTACCCTTTTTTAAATCGCCGTATAAATGCTATGTGCGCAAAGAGGTCTAAATACTTCTGTAACGAACCGAATTGTTATTTATATGCAACGCCACAACAGTAAGAGGTAAACATACTAGCCGGTTATATCATAAGATATGCTATTTGTGCGTTATTGTTTTTATCCTTTTTACTGCCGCGAGATGAATAATGGATTACACAATTAATTAACACGTTCACGCCGGCGCGTACCACCGGTGGCCCGCACTTAGATGGCCCATCAGGCGGCGCGTACCACCGGCGACTCGCACTTAGATGCCCCATCAGGCGGCGCGTACCACCGGTGGCTCGCACTTAAATGTTCCATCAGGAACTAACAATTTAATTCGTTTAGTAACTAGGAAAAATTTCCATATAGTTGAAAATTAAAATAATGGACATTTAATGAATATTAATTGAAAAAGAAAGGTTTTATTTCAACTCAATATCATAAAAATAACTTTTATAATAAATTTGATAATATAAACATAATAATTCCATATTATAAACACGATTTTTTAATTTGTTTCTATAAAATTTTTAAAAAACATTTCAAACAAAGTGCTGGCAAAACATGACAGATAGTGGTAAAAAAATAAACAGCAATAATGGTTATCATTGCTTTAAAATTTCATTTTCCACTTTAGTTCGGCGCCGCCTGATAAAGCAAAGCTCTCTTAGAGTAGCCGCCCATGAGAGAGAAACATGAATTGCAGCACCGGCGTCAACGTGTTAAATTGGCGCGATGCGTTCGGTGTTCATTTCGGGATTATGAATAAACTCCATTACAGATATGAAAAAAAAAGTGATATACAACCAGCGGGAGTGTTCTCCCTTCGACTTTCTTGTATATTTCCATAATATTGTGCGTTTTGTGTTGAGTCTCGTAACACAAAGCGGAAAATTGAGTGTGCATTTTTTACCTTTTCCGTTTGACCGATTGATACTCATCTATGATTTTGGTGTCAAGGCGACAAACAGAATTTCACATATGTAGCTTATTGTATTTTTGAGTTATAGCGTTCATATAAATAAAGGAATAAATAGACCGCATGACAGTGAATCCTTTGTTGAAAAGACGTTGTTCCAAAGATTTGTTGCAAAATTTGGCATGCATCTACAAGTTCTGGTGATAAAACAATATGTCAAATTTCATCTAGGTAACTCATTACGTTTTAAAGTTATTGTGTTCGCATGTACACGGACGATGAGACGGGCATAATTCCAAAAAAAAAAAATGATTTTTTCGGTTTCTCGAAGGTGTCAAACATGGGGATTCATCCAAATGTCAAGGTCGAATTTTTCAACAATTTTATGTAATACTTTCTCTTAGTATACTTTTTATACGAGAAAATAAAAAGCAATTTCATCAAATTAGTTATGCTTCCAAAATACTATATATGTTTTTAAATATATAAGCAACTGTTGCAAAAACTACTCTTTTGCGATTATCGCGAAATCATCTATCGTTTTGAAAATATGGGACTTATTTTTTAAGATTAATTTGAATTCATCCGGTGGAAGTACACTTTCTATTTTCTTCTGTTGCTGAGCTTCAAAATGCAGGTGAATCATAGAAAAGCTGGAACTGTGCGGTTTATCATAGTGTTGTGCTCTAAAATGAGCTCGAAATTCCATTAGGATCTCTTCGATAGTCCGGATTCAAAGCGAAAGTTGAGACTTTTCTTTCTGCCTGCCTATAGGAAGCGTTTGCTGTTGCCCAGCCAACAGACGATCGTTTTCTCACCACTTCTTCGCTTTTATCTTAGCTATATATTTAAGGTCTTGATGGTTTATGCTTTTTTCTACTTCTGAAGGCAGTTCCGAATGTTGCAAGTTAAGTAATGGTCTGGGTTTGGTGAAGCTAGATACTTATTGCGAAATTGTGAAGGTTTCTTTTGCTTTTTATCTTCTTCTGTTAAAACCTAAATGAAAAAGAAGGCGGGAAGTTCCTGCAAAAGAAAAGGATGCGAAATAAAAGGAAAGTTGGTTTTCTTCAGTTCATTCTTCAAGCTAAAAGTTTTATCAGATCTAATGCAATCTTGTTTCCAAGATAAATTGGTAACTGTTTGAGGCATCGTTAATTTGATGCCAAACTTGCCTTGTTTCATGGTGATTAAGTATAAATCTTCCAGAATCATTATAAATGGGGATGACTTCTAGAATAATATCCGAAATAAACATTCAAGGATCGAAGGTAGTACTTTAAAATATTTGGCCACTGCATAAATCAGCTGTTTTAAATCTAAAATTCTTATGTTCTTTGAAAAAAATTACCGATTTTAATAAATTCAATAAAAAATGCCTTTAAAAGCACATTTAACTAATATATCAGTTAATATTTCACTAATGTATATTAATTTTGAATTTAATAATTTTCGATATTTTAAATTTTATTTTATACTTCATTATTATATAAATTATGGATTATGAAATAAAATTCACTACCACGTGGCATCACTCGTATGGAATCAAAATTTAATTAATCGATTAAGTTATAATTAAGTTCTGAAATTTTTAAAATATTGTATTATCATCATCAAGAATACACAAGTATACAAAATTTCAAACCTCGAGCGCATCAGCAAGTGGGTGAAAAATTGATTAAAAAATTCCATCTTCTCAAATATGAAACAAGTCAAGTTAAATACAAGTGTGCAAAAATAAGATTATTGTGGGACACTCTTATAAGTGATAAAAAGTCAATTGACTATTAGTTGATTATACAGCACTTTAATACAATTCTTTTCACATTTTAACAGAACTTCTACATAGGCTAATTACAATTAAGTGAAAAAAAAACCAAAATAATGTAGCATAATAAATCAGATAACAAAAAAAGTTGGAAGAAAAAAAAAAGATTTTTTTTTTTGGAAATCGAGGCATCTTTTGGCAAACTCACGAAGCTATTTGGTATTCGAAGCATGTTTTTGAATGTGATGTCAAGAAAAAAAAAACCCTTAACAAAAAAAAAACCGAGTAGTGTTAGACAGCATAAATTTATATCGTTTTTTATTTGTAATTAGTTTTATTTCTAATACGTAAGAGATATAAGTTGAGGAAATTTCTCGTTTTTAAATACCAGAGAGTTTTTTAATGGTAGGCTCTTACATGAAGCAAAGAAAATCTAACATTTAAAAATTAATTGTGAAAGTTAGTACATTTCAGTTTTTGTTTAAATTTCATTTAAATAAATGTTAAAAATATTTTTGTATACCGCATTTCGTTTTATTAAATGTCGTATGTTATAAAAAGTGTCCCCAATGTATTTGCTGTAATATACGGATTTCAGCGAATGAGAGAAAAGCACCCGACTGCAGTAAATTAAATTATTTGTGCAGTATGTGTCCAACTGCAGCTCTTGTGCCAAAAGACACAATCAACTTACCGAGTAAATAAATTTAAAATTTGATTACGAGAATTTTTGAATCTCGATCATACATATATAATAATTTGTTAAATAATTAGTCAAATATATAAAACATTTATAAATTTTCAATTAAACCTTGAATTTACATTCATCCAAACTAAATTTTTATTTTATTCAAGGATTCAACTAAATGCAGCATTAAAATAAATTTTGTTCCTTAAAATCCATTTTTTTTTTCAATTTTAAAAGAAATATTCAAGCGCATATGATCCTAGAAGATACGAAGTATTTTGAAACGTGTTAGTTTCAGGATTTTGTATCTTCTCTGTTTCGATAGAGCCTAAGTTAAAGTGTGTTAGACATTGCGGTTGCTGTGATTACAAGTCTCCATGGCATAAGAACAAGGGGATGTACCTACGTTTGCACCAGATGTTGCTGATGGGTACACGATGTCAGGAGAGAAGGGGCGGTCCTTTTTTTTTTATCATTGTTCCAAGTTATGTGGCAACACTGACTTGCACCGGATTTTGACGTATCCCCGCTGGCAATTATCAATGGAGCATAAAATCCTTTCAGAGATTTCTAACGGCCTTTTGAAAGAGGGTTTCTATTCTATTCCTGGAATATTCCGAAGAAATATTAAGTTGGTGCATATAAGGAATCTACAAAATACTATTTGAGTGCATCATTTTATGTTTATAATGTTTTCTGATTTAACCTTTAGAAGCAAATAATTTTCTAAGAAATTATAATACGTGGATATGTACATCGTATTGTAAATTGTTTAAAAAATGAATTGAGCATGATATTTGTTATCGATTTAAGCATTAATTCAATTTACTCCGTAACTACCCTAAAATTGGTCCTTTAAATCCAGTTTCAGAAAATAACTATTTGCTTTCACATAAAAACTGATGATTATTCAACGAATGCCTAAAAACTGCTCCCCTCAAATTGAGGAAACACCTTTTGGTTAAGTTTAATAAATCCTTGCATAATTAGCCACGGATAATGCAGGGAAATATTTAAAGAAAACAGTTAAAAAACTAATGAATGAACTAAAAATTTAGTAAACATCTTTGTCACGGCGTTTAGACAGATATTTTGTTCTATTCGTGAAATATTCGAAAGAAATATTAAATTGATTCATATAAGAAAACTGCAAAATACTATTTGAGAGCAACATTTCATGTTTTATAATAATTTTATCTGTTTAACCTCCAAAAGTGAATCATTTGCCAATGAAATTGAAAATAATATATGAAACCCTTGTAAATCTATTTATCAAAATGAATTGAGCATGAGATTTGTTATCAATTTAAATATTAATATATTATTATTCATTAGATCAAAATTTTCATTAAATCGTCTTTTCGATCACTATTTTAGGAATGCCATTTTTTTTTGTTTTACATATAAAAATTGATGTTTTTGAAGAGATCCAAAAAATGCTTTCATTAAATTGGAGAAACACATGTTGGTTAGATCATTAATATATCTCTGCATAATTAACCGCGGATTATACATAGCAAAATTTAAAGAAAACAAAGCGAACAGTCAAATACTAGAATATAATTTTGTTTAATTTCTAAGTTAATAATCTTTGCAATTTGTTTCAAAGGTTTTTAGTTGTTTCTTATGAGGTAAAGTCTACAAATTCTTTTTTAGAATTAAATTTTCTAACGCTAGCATTTAATTAATTCAGTCGAAATGGATTTCCAGAGATGGTTAAAAAAGTTAATTAGGATAAAGGTTAAATTATAATACTAAGTAAACAGATGTAAAATAGAAATAACAACATATCATTTTCACATCAGATGAAGCGAGCATCTTTTATTAATAAAACTGATGTCAATGTATTAAACCCACCTTTCTGCATTAGAAATTAAAGTATAAAATATAATTTTTCTTTTAAACAAAGAAACATTGAAAGCAGTTTTTCTAATTTGTGTATTTTTCATTTCGTTATTTTTCCTAGGTTCAGTTAAGTTTTTCACTAAACATGCAGATTTAATTCATTTCCAAGCTATACTTTTATTGAAAATATTTTCAAGATATATAGAAACATATTTCGAACTTAAGCGAGATATTGCTACATCTAAGATAGGGATGCATTTTGTTAGAAAATACCATTTCAATCCTCATGTAATTAAACGACATTTAATATGTTAAACTCATTACTTAATAATTTTATTCTTCAATTTTCCTGTTTGTCGCAAACATAGTATAATTTACGAAACGCACGTAATGAGTTATTTAGTTAATTGCTCAGGACACCTGTTGCCACTAATTATTTTTCCTCAAATAATTACTTCAATTTATTCTCATAAATAAATAATAAATTTTATCTACAAATATTAACAACAGGTGGGTTAAGAGCTATTAACATGCACATCTCATTTTGGTACATCCTTTAATATACCCCCAAAAAAAGTTTGTTACTTGTGAAGCAAAATATAAGTTTGTTATTGAAGAAAAGCATTCGTACTTTTAATTTTCGGAAAAGGCATTTATTTTTTTATTCCTACCAAATATATTGAAAAGAAGTAAAATTTTGAAAGTATTGTATCAGTTAAAAATTTTAGTATTTCTTTTTTCATGAATGTATTGAAATATGTGCAGTTTGGATGGATTTGGGTAATTTAATTCTTAGTGACGGATTTGCGAGATGAATTTCAGATTAACAATAACTGATCGACAGATTTCCATACATTAAAAATAATGTATCGCATTTCTGTCATTCCCGTTCCGTCTTAAAACCTTACTCTGCAACTACCTTAAAAAACATAAAACAAAGACTCTTAATCTACAGGTCGTGACCGTAAGACGCGTGTTTCTTTTAAATTCTTTAACATTTACAAATAAAAATAATTAAATTATTCTTGACATAAAAGTTTTCATTAAAATTTGCTGCATAACTATTTTAAATGAAATTCCTTTTATTTATTACTAATTAAAGCTTGATTACTGTTCAGCAGCGGATTCCGAGACTAGCACTTTTGGATGATTTTACACCAGAAAGGGGTGTCAGGCAAAGAGTCATATGAGCGCATTTCCGAAGTTCTTTGTTAGATCACTCTAAGTAAAATGTAAACATCACCCTTCCATTCTTCACTTTCCCCCTATTTTGATGGAAATAACTCCGCCCGGCGCATGCGCAAAAGCGCAGAGAGTTTCCGAATCCGTTGCTTTATAATACCCTACTTTTCCAGCTTTCGGCCCGGTGGCAAGGTCCCGGCTTCGGGACCTGAGGGTTCTAGGTTCGAAACCTGATTCTAATAAATATCCGGCATGTATGTGGACCTAGTACTCATTTATCGATTTCAAAACGTCCTCCCACTAGTGTGGCATGGAAGTTTCGGGAGAGGGTGTCAGCTCGGGTGTCGTCTTCATTATCTGACCAAGGTTCAAAATTATGAGATCCATTCGAGATCAGCCCTCGTGTTGCTTCGAAGCTGGACTTTCATCCAACTAAACTAAACAAATTTTGTAGTCGTGGTGGATTCTTTTTGATTGAAATAGGGTAGCTAAATTTTTTCCCACCGAAGTAAGATCACAGGTGTAAAAAGTTTAAGTAACCCCGATTTAAAACAGCGACTTTTTGAAGTCTTTTTTATTAATCTTTTAATGGATGTTTAAATGATATTATTTCGATTTATCTGTTTCTCCACGTTTCAACGAAACAACGGAAATTAATTTGTAAATTCAGCGAAGAATTTATTTCCATGTTTTGAGATCTTACTGGAAAAACAATAGTTAGATATATGTTTGTTCAAAAAACTTTCTAAAACAACACGTCCACTTGTCAAAAAGTCTCGAATAATTTATTTCAATTGTTTCTGCAAATGTTCTAGCAGAAGTTATCGTTAAAATTACTGTTTCAGACCATAATTTATATGTATAAGAAGAGAAATATATTGAAATATCCCCCTATAAATTCATATTCTTCCTAAATTGATTTTCCACGACGTCGTAGCGCTACTTGAAGAACAGTTAAAACGGCATGGATGCAGTTTATTTTTGTTGTCGAGGCACAGATCATTCAAACTCCACCTCTTCTATCAAAACAAAAACAAAACAAAAAGAAGAAAGTGAATAAATAGAATCGAAAGTTGACAGTGAAAGGCTCGACGAAGTCTAATGTTTGAAAGTGCTTTATGCGTCGCCTGAAATGAATGTTCTCTACTAAAGGTTTCGATTTATTACAGCATATTTCCAGCAAGTCGTTCCAGCAGTAGCTATGCATAAACTGAATGCATTTTTCATCACGAATGTAAAGCCGTATTTTAAGGCATCTCCTTATGTATACTTTTAAAGTATCTCAGAAGTATAAATATGATTAAGAGGGTCTTTTTTTCATAAAAAAAGATTACCTAATGTTCCGTGGTTAGAAGGGGTCGTCATAATGAATAATGTAGACAGGAGCAAACTCAGGTGTTTAAAAAAAGCATTAATGTTAGCGAAGTAAAAGGCATAAATTATTGTTTATTGCCGAAAAAGTTTATTTTGCTCCTTAAGTACACAGGACTTCGTGAGGATATTTCAAAATGCTCTGATATGCCAAAAGTGATTCTAAGTGACAACTTGAAGTTTGTCCTAATGTTGCTCTTCTGGTATATTTTTTGTGATCATTTAAATGAATTGTAATTTATTTTCAATCTACGAGTTCTGAAGCTTATTCAAGAATATTTGATTCTTTTAGGGTGAAAACATGGGCACTGAAGTTCGGCAAGGCTGCTTCTGGTTGGTGTGAAGTTGCCACATGCGTCAAGAAAATAACTGAAGTAAGATTTATTTTTAAAGCAAATTTTATTCTTTTTCACACTCATTCCTAAGATTTGGTGTCTTTGTTTCTTCTAAAGCTTATGAATTCGAAGATAACTGTTTCCTTATCTTAATTATTGATTGTTAATCTGTTGATCATCTATGTTGAATTTCGTTATGTATTTTTAATAGTATTTGCAATAAATTTGGAGAATGAAGAAGACTGTAGATAAGATTTTAAGACGCAGAGACAAATATCAAGATTAACTAATTGGGTATTTTTACTTGGATTGCAATAAATTCATGTTCTTTGTGAGATACTCAACAATTTAATGTTATTGCTAGTTTACACATTATTAATACAAATATATAGAGAGAGTAAATTGCTTAGAAAAGAAGTGACTTTCTTTAAATAAAATTTGAATTGATTTAAATTTCAAATTGGGTGGGATGTACAATATTTATTACGAAAATATTTAGCCTTTATTGTTTCAAAAGGAAAAGATGTTTATAAATTCTATTTTTTGATGCCATATTGTTTTTGAATGACACAAGAGACATGAATATTTTAAGCATAAATACTAGATTTAATATTCAAATCTTTTTTCAATTATTTTAATGACTTATCTATTTAATTTATTGACAATTTGATAATTTTTTAAAGATTCTGGTTTAGGAATCAAATCGTAAGAAATTTAAAATTAGACAATTAATGTCTCACAAAATTGTTTGAAATTGTAAATTGATTAATATTCAAATGAAGATTATTTATTATTTCGAAGAAATACACAGACAAAATAAATTATACTCTCCCCATAAGAAACATTATCTCATTATCACGTGTTTCGTTGTCATAAGTATAATTTTGCTTATAAAATGTTTCACGTCCTAAGCGACTTCATTCTGATTTTCCCTTAATTTTGAATTAACATTTGAATTAAATGTAAAATATGCACTAATTGTACACAAAATCATGTTATTCAATAAATGGCTATATTTATATTACCCAATATTTTGACTCTCATTGAAAATGTCAGTAACAGAAAGACATTCATTGTGTGATCATTATATACATTATCAAATTATTTAATCATTGGCCTAGAACAATGCAGTTTTTGAATTTATGAATCTCTGATCTGATTTAACAACTTACCAGTGAATAATAAGTACCTTATAAAGAACTACAGACAGTTTCGATGACATTAAGGTAGATTCGGATAACGGAAATATCTTTCTAACATACTTTAACATCTCTACCAAAAGCATATAATGCAAAATTTCAGTTCCACTAGTTTAATTCACCGACCAGATATTCATTCTCGAATTTACATAATATTTTGATTAGAAATCCATCGCCTCTTTGTACAAAATCTGTTCTGCATGAGAAATACCGAGAGGCGGATAATTACAGTTTGCTGCCCACCTGGTTTGTTTAACAGAAAATTAAGTCTCGAAATGAGATGCTTCAACTATTGTTTCTTACTCTTTGATGACATGTTTAATTATCTCCACAAAGGAATTTCAGTTACCTGATATATAATATTGAGACTTCAAAGATTAAGTTAAGCTTTACTCTTCATAATTCAAAAATAAACTGCATTTTATAATACACTAACTCTAAAAATCATTTTAGACCCCTTCATTAAATATGATTGCTTCTGACATTGTAAATTTCAAACGTTCAAACAGGATTATATATGAAGGTTTAAATTGATTCGGTTTTTAATGAGAAACCATACACTATATTTATTTAAGAATTAATGTGATAATTATAAAAATTCTTAAACTTTTTACAACTTGAAAAAGTTTGTGATATGATTAAATTAATTAATTATTCGAAAATATTTGTAAAAATGATTACAGATAATGTGATGATTCGAAAATTTCTGAAAAAATAATTTCCTTACAGTGTGTCCTTTGCTTTGCAAAAAAATCCAATAACTTCTTTTAAATAAAGTTTCTTAAAATTTAGTAGTAATTTTTAAGTTAAATGCATATTTTATCGATTAAAAATTTACTGTAAGTGACTTAAGTCTGAATTTTTGATTATAAGGAACATATATTCGCGATCGACAGTTGGTTAAAGCTCTGGCTAACAAAGCAAAATCTTTTTCGAGTGGCCTATAATATAGCATAGGTTAAACTCATATTTATCACAGGCACACGAATTATCTAAAGATTAGTTTAAATTTAAAATAAAGAAACCTGTCATTCATGATCTTGAGAATATAATAATTTATTACTGTTAGAACTGAAAAACCTTTGTTAAAGCAATCATGCTATTATTAAAACACAAATGTCTATAAGTAAAAGCCATACATCACCACCAACTACTACAGTCTTAAACGTGTTTAAGACAAAAATTTTCTAAAAAATACTTTACTGTCAATCGACTATTGCATGCTCGAAACTTTATTCAAGTTTAATTAACCAGCATTTGACACATTTTTTTAAGTAATGAAAAAGATTATTTATTTTAAAACTTAATACGTAGATTTGTAAACATTTTTCAGCAAATTCTATGTTCATCAATATACTAATACAAAGTTTTAATAAATGCACTGTAAAAATGAAGAGTTCGTAAAATATTGTCCGAGAGCTAATATGAGTTTGAAATGTTCTTTTCTCGTTGGTAGAAACATCAAAGTTATAAAAAAATAAATGTGTGTCTTTTCATAATTTTCTCAATCTTTTTTTACATGTAGAAGGAAGTTTAGTTGAAACTCATATTTCATTTTGAAAGCAATGATCTAGGGGAAAAAAGCATCTACTAAAGCAGGGAATGTCGTTTAATTAATAGCCTTATGAAGTTAAATATTGACAAAAATAAATCTTGAAGCGGATAAAAATTTTGTCGCTGCAAACCGTTTTTTCAAAACAGGTGAAAGGCCCTCTGTTATTTCGAAAAATACTTTTGCTTTGAAACAGATTTTGGAGCAATGACTGATCACCGAAATTTAGAAAAGCAATGTGACTTAAGTAAACACGTTCTTTCGGAGAAAAAACGTCCAACTATACCATTACATGGTAGATAATAAAATTTGTCTTTGTGTTGTTATTTTCGAATAATGAACAACTGAATCTTTTATTAAAAACTTTTGACTAGATTAACGAGCTAACGTCTTTTGAATATTTGTCAGAGGAGCATGTCGAGGAGACCTTTTGTGGCAAAATGCATGTTATTTCATTGCTGGTTTATTTTTTGTGCTTTTTTTCGCCAAATTTATACAAAATTAAATGTCTTAAAATCACGTTACAAGTGCTTTCAAAAGGATAGACCCGTCCTTAGATTACAAAAATATTATTGTGGATACATTTTGAAATTTAGTTACTTAACCTTTTACTCTATAAAATATTTTATTCTTAAAAGAATTGCAAATATCTATATATTATTATAAAGATAAATATTATTTTGAATTCAGAAATAAATTGACATATATATGATAAAAATGGTGTTATAACAAGTTTTATTTGCAGGAACGAAGTGATGTAAATAAGATTTAACTTTTATTATTATTACAATACTTATAAACTAATAACTATTTATTCTTGTCCAGGGATCAAAACATGTGAGTGCATGCATTAAAATAGCCATTTTTATGTATATAACAGAAATTATTATCTCTCTAGACATTTTCTTCAATTTCCTTTAGCAAACTTGTATGTCTAGTCAAGTTAAAATTTTTAAATCATTACTTATATTAATTTGAAACTATTTTTTTAATTTTGGAAGGTGTTTTCGCAATATAAGAAGAGTTACGCTTGCTTTTTTAACTATCAACTCATATAAGCTTCTTAATCCTTAAAATCTATAAAGTAAAATTGTTTTCTTTGTGACACATGTCTGACTCTTACCTGTTCCCCAAAATTTGCTGTATTAGGAAAACAAAGACTGTAAAATATTATTGTTTGTTAAAAGTTTTGGTTAAAATTGCAATGACAGTAAACCTAATTTCATGCTAAATTAATATTAATCCTTCTTTTAAATGATATAAAAATGTTTGTATTTATTGTCAACTAACGTTAAATAATCAGGAAAGTTGTATAGCACCACGGAAAATATTCAAGATGTGTCTACTAGGTGATGTCATTGTTATAGAAAACGCAGTACATAAAAATTAACTGAATAATAGTTGAATTATTTTATTCTTCTTCTTGCGTTCATTTATCGGTGATAAACCTCATTATATTATAATTTAAATGGCCAAATTGCTCATAATATATTTCCTTCAAAAATGTTCCAAACTATGTAATTAGGTTTTGGAACACTTCTGTTGCTTCTCATCTAATAATCCAAAAAAAGTTGATTTTTAATCTAAATTTGTAAGTGAAAAATAGGATGAAAAGAAATTTTATATAGTTTAAGGTTTTTAATTCTTTCATTTTATAGAACTACGCACTATTTTACAAAAATCAGACGGAAATATTTTTTAAGATGAAAATCAGACTTCAATATGAGAATTTTACCTACAATAGTTAACTGAAACCAAAATCTTTTATTCTTCGAAGTAAAAAACATGGAAGTTTTGAGTAAACTAATTCCATAGTGTAAGAATTTTATCTGTATGCCGATAGATTTATTTTCAGTTCAAGAGAATAAATCCGTTAAAATCTTGCCAAACTCAAGCAAAGTATGCTTCGATGATTCTAACATACTTTTAATTCAATGATATTAAAATTTGCATTTTACACGTTGCTGCATATTTTGAACAGAATCTGCAAGCTGTATTGTACAACAACAAATACTCAAATAATGAAAATAATCACATTGTTGTTTTCCATGCGCTGTTATTACTTCTGCATCAATGATAAAAAAAACGAAGTATTTTTAGGGCATTTTATTATTAAACGTAGGTGATTTAAAAAAATTTGCTCATTTTATTTCTAATTTTACTAAATTAAATAAAGAACATAACACAACAGAAATTAGCGGAACACCAGAATTATCTTCCATTAGCGGTTATAAGTAGCTAATATCATTTTATATAAGGCAGGAAAACAATCCGCTTTTTTATGATTACCCGTAGGTTGGCTAAATAGCATTAGGAGAAAAATGCGTCCACATATTAAGTGTCGGTAGAAGTAATCGACCACTGGTGACGCCATATAAATTCCCTTTATAAGGGCAAGGAATGAAATGTTACAACAAATATGTTCGGATATAGATTATGGCGTACTTAATGCGATAGATATATGTTCTAGACTCGCATCACAAGATCATCGGGTTTCTCTAATAGCAATTACATAACTGTTTTCTATTGATAGGCTAAATGATATTGTAGCAGGAGACAAGAAAATGTTAGCCGAAGGAAGGATATGGCGATTGTTTTCGGTAATCTGATCAAAACATGTCGAAACGAATATCATAATCTAAAAAAATGAATGTACGTTTTTAATTTAGTTCATAATAAATTTGTTTTATTCCAATGAAATTCCAACGATATGCAATACAAATAAATTAAGAAGCAGAAAAATATAATGAATGAGAGTATTCACTTATAAATTTTACTATTTTTTTTACTCGGTTTCATACTTCATTTTAAATACTGTCGTCTAAATACTCGATTATTTTGCTGTTGTTTTCTATAAACGTAAATATTTACCTGATATCTAGTTTAGAATTGAAATAAATTCTGTCGTCTGTTAGTTAAATAATCTCTGTTTAAAATTGTTAAAAAGTTATCTGTTTGCTGCACACATGTGTTCGGATATACATTATGATGTACTTAATGCGATAGATATATGTCCTAGAGTCTCTTCACAAGATAATCGGGCTTCACATGCATAACTGTTACTATTGTTATGATGCACGCAGGTAGTTGAAAGAATAATGTGAACCCTTTTGGATTTGCACATTGCCGAAAGGCTGAATGGTGTTGTGTTGACAACATTTTTTTAATTAAGGAAATATGAAAAGAGCATAAAAAGAAAAATAATATTCTCAGTTTTGGTTTATGTTATTTAAGCTTTCAGCGCCTTTAGATATCCGCCATTTTACGAAAAGGACTTTGGCCGGATGTGCCTCCCCTTCAGGATTCCTGGAATTTTGTAGGGTAGGTTCGGGTCTTTTCCAATGCTTCTGGAACTTTCTCTGATGTCTTGGTGACGTAATTGTCCTTATTTGACCAATTATATGAGCTGCGGATTTTGAGGAAGAGGCTTTTGGTTTTGCTAGGGCAGTGAAGGAGACGAGCGATGGAGTGTTTAAGGGTAAGAACGACAGAAAGAAATAATGAGAGAAAAATGTAGAAATCAAAGGGGAAGACTTTCGACCGTGAGACCCTCGGGCCTACCACGGCCGGAACGGAGAGGTGATTGATATGGATCTTTCAAAAATCAAACTTACAAATTAATGTCTTCTGAATACCAAGGGGTGACTACTTGCAAGATTTTCAATACTGATGGCGATATGACGGTATTTTTCCTGCATTGCGCGAGGGAATCGTAAAATCTTTTCTCCAATAATAATTAATGGCTAAATTATATTGTATTTTTTAAAGTAATAAGTGCCACCGGTATGGAAATATGTGTTCTGTGACATTGCGAAACATCTTTCGGTTAAAGATGATAGTCATTGGCGTGTGTGTCGGAAATGCTCCTTATCCGTAGCAAAATGTACTTGCTATTACATTTCTGAGGAATCCCTTAATCCGTAAAGTTACTGTGCTCATCTTTTGTACGAAATATTGTGATAAGTGTCACCTGAAGGGTATTCGCGACGTGTGAGATAATAAAATAATTGGCTTGTTTCTAGGATATCTCCTAAATCGTAGCAAAATGTTCTCGCTTTTACGTTATCGATGAATCTCTAAATCAAAACAGACAGTGATTCCATGCTCATCGTTTCTTAGTAAGAATGCAGGTATAGATAATAATTTCGCCTCACAATACGTATGCATATTCTATTATTATGCTCAACATTTTAAGTGAGATTGCGGGATTAAATAAAAATTTTGCCATACAATGAGTGTGCATCTCATTCGTTATGATGAGAACATGTATCGTGAGATTTCATCATTATTGTTTGTTCAATTTAATATCATTTAGCATTGGGAAATTACTTCGTTTTTGATATAATAAAGTATCTTGATTTTTATAATGTATTATTTTGATTTTTATAATATATTGTTTTGATGTCCTACTCCTTATGTTTAAGTGTGTATAGTAATGAAGATAGTCTATTTAGTATATTACAATTTGTTGTTGTTAAAATTTGTTGTATGATGTAATCTTGTAAATTTCCATCTGGGTACATTCTTGAAGGAATAATATTGTGTCTGTTTTTGATACATGAATTTCATTTATAACATTTTGATCATATAATAAATTTAGTTACTTATACATTTCTTGATTGTGTATTATCTCATGCCAAATTGGTTCTCAGGAGGTAAGGCCTGATTTTATTTGGATTATTGCTTATTCACAACGCGCTAGGCTAAAATTATTATTAATATTATTTATTGACTTTGGGATAAGGCATTCTTAAGTAAAATCTAAATAAGTTAATTAAAACATCAATACGACAATGGATTTTCCTTGAACTTTGACCATATAAAGAAGAGGCTTGAACTCACATTTTACAGTGTAGTTTAGGTCACGAGAGCATCTAGGGGACTGACCAGAAATTTATGAAGAAGAAAAGGATTTAGGACTCGCTCCATTTCACAGAAACCTGATAATGATTTGCAACTTTCATCAATGGTTTTGTTTGATGTGCCCAAATTATACATGAATTTCGTAAAAATCCAAATTTCCCCCATGTTATTTGCTTACAACATGCAGAGTTTCAACAAAATTATACGAAACTTAAAGAATACTTGACAGTACGTTCAATAAGCTTTGTATTAAAATTTGAAGTAAATACTTTGAATATTAGAGGAAACATGAGCATTTGTAGTAAATAATTTTTTACTGCGCATGTTTGAAGCGTAACATAATTTTTTACTGCGCATGTTTGAAGCGTAACATAATTTTTCTTTCTTAACTTCAAAGCTAGATATATAAGCAACTTATATAAACTGAGGGTTTTTCCACAAACTGGTAATTTTTTTAAATTTGAATCTTCGAATAGATATCGAGGAGTTTCAATTTAAATAATATATTTAATTTATAAGTATACATGGGTATTGATCTATTCAACTTTCATTAAATTAATATTACTGTTCGAAGGTTCAAGTTTTAAAAAAATGTCAATTCGTGGAAAAATCTTCTTCATTTAGCTTCTATTATAGCGCAAATGAAATTCACCTTGCTGCAATGCCGATATCTTTCTGAATCCTTACGGTATTCAACCAGAATTTTTATATAAGTTGCCTTATATATCTGCTTTTGAATTCATGAAAGAAAAATTATGCTGCGTTTCGCAGATGCGCAGTTAAAATTATTTACAAATACTCATATGTCTTCTAATATTCAAAGCATTTACTTAAAATTTAAAGACAATGATTTTCTAAGATATTGTCAAACATTCTGTAAGTTTCGTATGATTTGATTGAAAAATATGCCTGTTATAAACAAAACACATGCGGGGAAGTCTGGAATATTTAAAGAAAACCTTTATATCTTCATGAATATCCATGCTATTTCAAGGAAAATGCATGCAAATATTGCGCACATCAAACAAAACCATTAATAAAAGTTGCAAATCATTATCAACTTTCTGTGAAATGGGGCGAGTCCTAAATCCTTTCCTTCCTCATCAATTTCTAGTCGATCCCTTAAATGCTCTCGTGTCCAAATCTTCGCTGTAAAATGTGAATTAAAGCCTTTTCTTTACATGCTCGAAGTTCAAAGAAATTCCATCCTGCTTTTCGGGAGATGTGCAAATCCAAAAGTATTCACGTTATTCCATCACCCATCTGTTCCATCCACAGGTTGTTTTAACTCATACCAAACTGCCTTAGTTTTGCTATAGTTGTATGTAATCTCGCCTGGATAAATTGTTTTTACCATAAAATCAACCGTTTCTTTTTGTTCTTCATTCTGATACAACATGTATGAACTTTTTAGCAGTTATGTATTGGAAAAAAACGTCTGAATCGAACTCGGCCATTTTATTACATTTGAACTTCATAGGCTCGGCCTTTTCTTTTTATATTCAAATGAAACAGTTACAAAAAGAGCATAGATCAATCATTTCCTTATGAAAAGTTATCCTGTACGCACAGCGACATTTTGTAACCAAGGAAAATTGTATGAAAGAAACAATAAAATGATAATTGAGTAATATCTGATTCCAATGTAACAAATCGCGTTACGAAGTGTGTAACAATTCGTCCTATTGTGTAACTAATAGTGTTACCGAGCAAACTGAGCAGTTCAGTGTTGTAGTAGTACAAGAGAATGGTGAACATAATATGCAAATATATACAGTTTGCGAATACTGCAACTGCAGCATTTGTAAACTGCCGTTTTGGTATGACAATCAGTAAATATTCATATTAAACACTAACGTGTGCATTCTGTATTTTCCAATATAGTTTTAAACTGTATTCATAGATGAAAATAGCATGATTATTTACAAGTGTCTTTATTTACGGAAACATTAATCACTTACCCTACTTGCAGTTTTGTTGCTTAGTTTTGATTCTAAAATCATTGGTATCGAATGCTTGATTGTCGTTTTATGATTTTATTTGTAAGACAGTCCCCTAGCAACTAATTTAAAGAACGAATGTTAATTTTAAATAAAACATTTCGTCCTTATAAAATAAACTGTGCTTATAAAAATATTTTATGCACACTTTTAGATGTAATGTTAAGTAATACTCTCTGTCATGTTGTTTTCTACTTTAAAATCTAGATAAATGGTGGGTAAAAAATTATTTTGGAAAACACTAAGTAAAAATTAAGCGATAGGACTAAGTATCTTATCCAGTACGGAATAAATTTTATAAAAACTTTCTAAAAACATACACCTTTATTAGTGTACTAAAAGAACGATTTTTTTATTTTAATTATTTTCTATTGTTTAGTCTTCAATTCGTAATTTTTAATTATAAATATTAATGAACTTGACTTTTTTTCAAATTCACTATAAGGTGGATGGAATCAAAATTTAATAAAATTAATCATTAACTAACAATTAAGTTCTGGAAATATTAAAATAGTATAGTGTCTTCGAAAACACACAATTGTGCAAAGTTTGAGAAATATAGCACATCGAGAATTGAATGAAAAATCGATTGTAAAATTCCAACCTTACAAACATGAAACCTGACTATTTAACGTTTAAGAAGAACGTTTTAAGAAAAGCATTAATAAAGCAAAATTTAATTACCTTGCACATAATTTTGAGACCCTTTTAAAATTAAGTCTTCTAAAGGAGAAAACATCGAATTGTGATGAAAAATGTCCCAATTTATTTCTTTAAATTAATAGCTATATTTAAAAAAATATTTTTAATATAAAATATCCCTTAATATCGTTAACGATCAACGAAATCTGCCAGGAGCATCTTTTAAAAAATTCCAAAAATTTTATCCAGTAATTGAATCACAGATTTAATAAACTATAAACGCATATTTTCATTTTTAACGTCTTTAGATTTATGGTTATTTAGATAAAAGTAATTTGGCTAGGGCAAGTTAAAAATTAGAATGCATTCAGTCGTCGATAAAATTAAATTATTAAACGTAAGTTTGTGTCAGCATGTTTATTTCCATTACGGTTTAAATGCTACTTGAGGATTAATTTGAAGATGGTTAGAATTGTTTGCTTGAGGTGTTTCATGGAATTGAAGAAAAATAAGTGTGATAAATGAAGTCTAAGATTAAATTTTTTAAATGTTTGTAACAGAACAATATTAAACTGATGTTTTCTAATATATATAAAAGATACTTGAAAGATAATAGAGATCTGAATAAAAATTAACTCTTCATATAACATTTAACCAGATAATGGAGGCTGGAGTTCTCAAAACAAAGAAAAGTTACGATATTAAATACAAATAATTTAATAAACGATGTTGAAACAAATGCATTATATGCGATTATAAATAACAATAGACCAGTATGAAAATCTTTTATCTCGTTAAAATGAAGTATTTGTGTATGTATTAAAGAAAATAACTACTTAATACTTCAGACACAAATTAATTAGTTTACGTATGAATTTTAAGTTCTACAGCTCATATATATATATATATATATATATATATATGTAAAGTAAACATTTTATAGATTATACTTCAGTTTAATTAAAAAATTTCATTGTTATTTGTGTTTAAAAATTCTTCTAAAATAATATTTTTCCGAATTTTTCTAAGTTATAAATTAATGAATTTAACGGAGCTTTAACAATCTTTTAAATTTTTTGCAACCAAAGTTTATGGTGTTATTTCGAAAGCATTTCTCAACTGCAAGTTGAAACTTTCCTTGAAATTTTAGACGATTATTTTTAATCTAAATAAAATTCTTCTAAAGTTAATTTGAATTTTCAACTGTAATACACAAAGTTGGGCTTGCAACAAAATTTAGTTCTCCATATGTTCAATTTAATGTTTTAGAATGTCGTAACAAAAAAGAGAGATAAAATAATGCGTTACCACACAGTTTTAAAAACGCACGACATTTTTCCACAGGAAAAAGACCATTTGTCCTAAAAAGCACTGAAATGTAATATTAAATGTTCTTTTCTAACACCCCTAATATTTCTGATTATAAATTTTAACGGACGGCGATAGAGGATCCTATCTAATCACCGAAGAAAATGAGAAAGTTAAAAAGTAAAAGAAAAAAAACTGAAGGAACTGGATCTTTGAACACAGCAGCAGGTAATAACAGTGCAGCCATAAAACTTGGGATGAGCGTTGCTATAAAAATCAATGTGAAATGAGGGATATCGACTCGTTCTAAACGTCCAATTCGAGAGGGCACTTTTCCAAGCAAAGATTGCGTTCTTCGATCTAACAACCCATAGCTCATCGATGTATCGGGAGGGTCATGTTCTCCCCCTTGTCCGTTTTCTCCTGGGTGGGTCTTGACTGATGATGGCTCAGAAAGAGATCTTCAGCACAGGCCGAAGATTACAACTGGAATCTACAGAATTCTCTCCTACCCTCCTTTTTTCTACTGCTGTAGCCGCCCAGCCTTTATGTATGTTTCTGAATTTTATCATTTATGCATCATTTCGTGCATCTAACAATGGATGAAGTCTTTGAAAAAGCGAGGTTGTTTTGTATGAAACCTCAGCAATCAGGATGGTGTCCATAAAAGATGGATATGTAGATATCGAGGGAGAAAGTTCTACAAAGAAAAATTTATTTCAGTACTGCATGTCGGTATTAGTTTATTTTTGCATTTGCAGTGCGTTTTGACAAAATGATGACGTATATGTATTTATTATTATCGCGATGTTAATAGTATTGGACCTCAGCCTTCATGTATATTTCTGAATTTTATCATTTATGGATCATTTCGTGCATTCGATCATGGATAAGTCTTCGAAAAAAGCGAGGTTGTATTGTATGAAACCTCAGTAACCAGGATGGTGTCCATAAAAGATGAATATGTAGATATCGAGGGAGAGAGTTCTACAAAGAAAAATGTATTTCAGTGCTGTTCGTCAATAGCAACTCTTTATTTTTGCATTTATGGTGCATTTTTACTAAATGATCATGGATGTATGGTTATTTTTTGCATTTACAATAGCATTTCAGTTCAGCCTTTAAATATCTTTTTGAATTTATCATTTGCACATCATTTCACATCTAACAATGGATGAAATCTTTGAAAAAGCGAATTTGCAATGTATCAAACCTCATCTATCAGGTCGATGTCCATTAAAGATGAATATGTAGAGATCGCGGTAAAGTTATGCAAAGAAAATATATTTCATTACTGTATATCAGTAGCAGTTTTTCAGTTTTCAAAATTAGGTAACTTTTGCTGAAGGATCACATTTGGGTGTTTATCTCTCAAATTTTGATAGTATTTGGATATTTTTGACTGATGTATGAACTGCACAACTCTGTCTGTATTTTTTTCTTTAAGAACTGGCGTGTCTGGAGGAAATATACAGGGCGCCCACTTAATAAGAGCCACCCCCTAACTTCAGAACGACAAAAGCTATAGTCATGAAAGTGGTGTCTAGGTATAATAAAACGGCTATACGCTACGCGATGAGATCACTTATAACGTTACCTGGTGGAAAACTCCGGAGTTAGCGTTCCTATTTCAAAAACGGTATAAAATAGAGTAAAAAAAGTCAAATATAAAATTGTAGAGCATTATCGATTTAGAACAAAAAGACATCTTAGAGACATTGACACGAAGAACAGAACACTTAAAACGCATAGTTGTTTGTTCGCAATTTCCAAAATTGTGACTTCGCAAAACATGGACAAAAAGAGAAAATGGTATCTTTCTGACAAAAATTACCCCAATTTACTTTTTTCTGTACGAATAATTCAAACAGTAGGTTTATGCGACCTTTCCGACAACATTGCAGTACCTTCGATGACGTATTGCTATTGCTTGTGCCCTCGTGCCAACTGATATGCTAAACCTGAAATTCAAAAAAGGGCCTAAATCTGTATTGTCACTGACGGAGAGCATTTTGAACAACGAAAATAAAGATATCTTGTGATAACTAGTTGTTTTATCTTTTTTTAACACGTTCCGTCACGTAACAGTGTTTTTGAAATCGCCAACAAATAAATGTGCGTTGTAAGTGTTCTGTTCTTCATATTATTCTGTCTTTCTGTACTAAATCGATAATGCTTTACAACTTTGTAATTGACTTTTTTCCATCTTGTACCATTTTCGAGATAGGAACGCTAACTCCGGAGTTTTCCGTCAGGTGGCGCTGTAAGCAGTTTCATGGCTTAAAGCATAGCCGTTTTACTATACCTAGACACCACTTTTATGACTACAGCTGCCATCGTTCTGAAGTTAAGGAGGATTAGCCATCATTTATGTGGGCGGGCATCCTGTATTTTTATATATTTTTCAGAATAGTTATTATATCATTTTTTGCATGCCTTACGTAACATTTTTTGAGCACCTGAACATTATAAAACAGAACCATTATAACATTCAGAATACAGTATTTTATAGTAATATATTGATAGCATTGGTTATTATGTTACACAGTCATTTAGGAGGAGTGCATGTCATTGTATGTCACACAATAAAACAGTCCAATTTTTAATCATTATATGCAGATTGAAGTTGAATACCTCAATAATTTCTTAGCGTAGTCTTGACTGTTAAAAGCCTGTGGGTTATATGACAAGGATTCTTGGTGAAACACTACCAATGACTAACACGATGAACTCGAATATACAACCAAGCAATCTTATAATTCGATAAAATAATCAAACACTGCTCTTTTTCTCGAGCATCGGTTCTAAAGATTTAATGATTTTTTTCTGGAAATAAGGGTTAAATAAAAGAGTGCAAAAATATTGTGTGGAGGGCACTAAATATGATACAGCAAGTATTCATTTTTAAATATAAAATTGTAGAAAAATCCTAACAATACTTCTGTTTCTGTGCATTGACTGTTCGAAATCAATTTTATTGTTTATAAAATTAGATGAAATTTATCTTATAAAAGAACAAAATCGTGATTGTTGTTAAATATCAGCTTTCAAGATGCATTTATTAATATATATAGTAAGAGAGAATTTTTTGCAAGTTTTCATATTTTTGGGACAGAGTATAACATTGAAATTAATTTCGTTTTCGCATTACTACGGCATATTAGGTCACTGACAGAAAGTAATATGAGAAAATTCACTCTAAAATACAGCATTTTTACCATAAATTATTTTTCAGTAGAAACATGAAACAATGTTGCATTTTGAGATGTCGGCGTTTACCATCGCCATCTTGAAATACGGATATTTTATGGTATTCCATAAAACACATATTAATACGGAGACAACTTATTTTAGCCCTCCTTCTACAATTTATGAAAAAATATTTCTTCTGAAACAGGAATGTAACACATTTGTTTCTACTTTCTTCTGGAAGGAAAAAAAATGCAATAAATCACATTCACTTCAAAAATGATACACTTTATTCAATGTGATAAATTTTATCTTTCGTTTGTTATTTATAAGCATATATATGTTTGTATATAATATACAAATTTCTCTTATACTAAGCCCAACCAGAAATATTCCTTTATTTTTTAAACAGAATATTTAGTACAATCATTTATCTTTACCGACTTAATATATCAAGGGGGGAACAATTGCCTGAAGCAAGAGCATTTGTCTTGGGATCAGACTGTCAACAACGATAAAATATTACAAAACTGATAAAAAGTTTTTCTCCTGTAAAATAGAAGTAAAGGGGAATATAACATATGCGAGTAAATATTCGTTATCTAAACATTTAATTGGAATTTACTTAGAAAAACGCAAAATTAATTTATCATTTACGAATAATCAATAATTGTAAAAGAATCCCTTATCAAGTAAATACATAACACTTCTCTTCACTTTTATCAAAGGTCTTTTTCTTTCCTTTAAGGATACATTTTGGTGACTTGTTTGAATTTTATTTTTATCCTAAAAGTAATGAAAACTTAAAGGTACTTTTTCTCCATTGTTTAAATTCTCAGAATTAGATTTAAGCGAGCGTAACAAAAGAAAAGGATTTCTTTGAAAGGAACTAAGCATCCAGGAAGCGGAGCATTAAAAAAAACGAATTAATTCAAATTAGAAGAAAAGAAATCGGCTAATTCAATTAGAATGAAATTATTTGATATGCTTGACTGATGTTTTCTAGTCCTATACTTCGGGGAAAAAACACTTTCAAACGGAAGAATATATTTCCTCCATAAAAATACTTGGTTTTTGCCTTCATTAACTGAAAAGCTCTATCAATTAAGCTCTCATATTTGCAAACATTTCAAAATATTTTTAAGACAGCTACAATGCCCGTCTGGAAAACAATAAAAGATGTGGGATTCTTTCAAAGATTCTTTAGATTTTTTTTTATTGATTCAATAACATTTTACATTTTCTAAACTTCTGTATTTAATCTGCCATTTAGTGTTTAATCTTTAGCATAATATCACATTTTTAAAAAAATATTTCTTATAATTTGTTTGTAAATTATTTTTAGGGTAAGACAATTATTCGTTTTCATGTATATTTTATCGAAACTGAGCATTCATGTCTAAGAAAATAATAAATTTCTCAGAAATGACATTTTTCTGTACAGCTGCAGATATTCTATTATTTTACTGAACCAAACAGTATAATTTAACTATACACATATATTTTGTTGTAAATATCTTTCTAAAATATTTTTCAATTAATGCCGCCAAATTTTAACATATCTGCTCACATGGGGGGTTTAAGGAATTGTTGGGGGCCACAAAACTATCAGAAAAGACTTTTAGGAGAGATGCATATCAAAAAGAACTATACTCACACAAGAACTTGACCGGAAACGTCACCAAAAGGCGATAGCCAACGCCTTTCATCGGCTTACGAGGAGAAATTTCTTGTTTTCTCATACAAACCATAGCCGTCATACAAAGGGCGTGCACTGGTATACTACCTCACATCCGGCCAATCATGCACCTTGTATAATGAACAGCCGTGGTCAATGCAGAGGTGGCGCCAGAGGGGGACCGGCCGGGCCAGGACCCCCCGTCGGGGGAAAATTTTGTACGGGGTATTCAACTGTAGTTGATAAATAATAATCTGGCGAAAATTTGAGAACAATTTCATTACACTCCCCCCGTACAGCAGGTCGTGCCCCCTATCGGAAAAATCGCCCCCCCCGTCGGGCAAACTCTAGCGCCATTCCTGGGTCAATGCAAGGGCCGCTCAGCACTGAATCTCTTGGTAAAGCTAGCCAGGTTGGCTGCTAACGTCACAGAAACTCTAGGTAAATTTTCTGTATCCGGCAGTCAATGCCGCGTTGGTGTATGAGTTCTAATGGGGGAACATTCGAAAAAGTTTTGACATCACTGAATATATCAATCTAGTATAGTCTCTTGGCAAGGCTTTCTAGGGTGGTTGCTAATGTCAGAATATAACTCTATATATGGTCTATGTATCCGGTAGTCAATGCTTCATCGATGTATCAGCTCTAACGAGGGAACCTTCCAAAATCTTGTGATGTTATTAAATATATCAATCTATTATTCTACCTGTTAAACTATATCCATTAAACGTTTTCTACTAACTATATCTTGTATTATTTCCACTCCGTGTACACCCAGCACTTTCAAGAGTCTTTTCT
The DNA here is from genome assembly GCA_013235015.1 of Araneus ventricosus. Lineage (NCBI taxonomy): Eukaryota > Metazoa > Arthropoda > Arachnida > Araneae > Araneidae > Araneus > Araneus ventricosus. Next base: position 486,456 of record BGPR01000376.1, on the reverse strand, counting down.
GGTCAGGAGCAGTTCCTTTGCGATTATGGTTCCTTTTGATTTTATCTCCCTCCCTAATTTGTTCGTACTTATATTTTTTGAAACACTCTGTATAGGTTAGTGAAGAATGGAACCTGTTTCTCATTTTTTCGCATTGCGTCGAAGAGAAGGGAAATAACATTAATTTAATTGTATGCAGCCATAAAATTGTGGTTTCATATCAGAGTGATGAAATTATTCCTTTTGTTGTTTAGGTATTGTATTTTGAAGGAAATACAATTAAGGATTTTTTTTTTTGGAATCTTCTCCTTGAATAACGGATGAATTGTAAAACAACAATTAGCAATGTTACTGTTTAATTAATATGTTAAATTAGCATGATTTTTGACAATATTTAAATAACAGTAACGGGAACCTCGAATTTATAAACATTTGATACTTTTCTGAGTAACACGGAGAACTCAGTTTATTTTTAGCAAATAAAAAATATTTTTTAATTTATTGGAATTTTTAAAAATTTCCTAACAGTTCTGACTTTCCTGAGCAACTGATCTTTTTGTTTCTTTTTTCGCATTAAATGTAATCATATTTGCTTGACTGCAGAAGTATTAGAAAGTAGAACATTTTATTTTACACAGTTATTACATAGGGAACTATTGTGTTACGATGGTTCTAAAAACGGATCGTACAATGAGCAAAAATATACCCAATGATAAGACATAAATTGAAATGTTCATGAGCCTATTAACTGGTTTATAATGTCTATGGCTCGACGATGCAAAATTAGACATCTTTTGTGCGATTAAACCCAATAACCTACTCCTCATTTTGTAAGTTGTGGCTTTCGCAATGTTTTCTTTCGTTTGATGCTCAGCAAAAAAACTCTTTCTCAACTTAATCCTTTAAACTAGGTGGCTTATTCTTAGTTGTTAAGAACACATTCTATCCGATTACTTTAATGGTAAAGGAATGCGGGTACGCATTGTTTAAATTCAGGTTTTTTAGTAATAGTAAAAGAATCGGAACTACCGATGCCATTTTGATTAGTAAAGCTATCTATTCCTTTTTTTCAAACGCAATTATGAAAGATTTAAACAAAATAATTAATTCTAAGGAGTAGTAATAACGCGCGTGGTAATTACGTATATACTTTTCATTGTAATAGAAGTGTTGCTGATGAAAAATAATGGACCCAAATAAACGTATCCACATTCTGGTATTTACAAATTTATTTATTTTAATTTGCAATAATATATAAATTGGAAAATTAATGAAAATTAAATAGTATCTTAACCCTTAAAGGCCCAGTTTTGCCTTTAAACAACAGATCCGATTTTGTCTTCTAAAATCTTGAGAATAAGACTGAAGCTCTAATGCCTGCTGTTGCCAATAGGATATACACTGATATTTTTTAAAATCAATTTACAACATATAGATGGCAGCCTGAATGCTGATAAGAAAATAAAGATAAATTGACGTTTTAACTTCAGGCTGTAACTTTTTAGCTCTAATTGTAGTACGCTTGAGTACCATATTTTATTCTACAATGTTGAAGGAAATTCCATATCCATATTATTTATTAAAATTCATCTGCGTTTGACACTATAGAATTTTATCAAGGAAATTTTTTTCCGAAATAAAGCCCAGTATTGTCAGTTGATAAAAAACTGTTTTTTAGCCATAAACCATAATTAAAATAAAATAGTATTTTTAAAAATATTTTTCCCGTGTTTTATTCAAGAAATGAAAGTCAGAAAACATTTTAAAATCAATTTTTTAAAAAAATCGGGCTTTTAAGGGTTAAATATAATACCGAAGGAAAATGACGTGCTTTTCAAAAAGTACAAAATACTGTTTATTTACATTGGTTCGAGAGGATAAGGACATATCTTGTTAAATCAATATGCGTAACAAAATATTATTTGTAATCTGCTTAAAAGTAATCCTCACTGAAATTGATTAAGTAGTTAAAAATTATTTCAGAAATGTTTTAAGAAGCAATATTCGATGCAATCAAGCAAAATGACTATTGGAAATTAAGTAACCGGGCAGACATTCAGAAATGTTCAGATCCGCTGCTAACAAAATATTTTAATCAAAATTGAGAAGTTACTGAAATAACCGACTAATTCTGCTAAAATAGTTACGCAAAACGTTTTATTTAAAATGTAAATCTTATTACAAAACATGGCTTGAAACTTTTTCACTGCATACCGGTTGCTTCCACTTAACTGATCGTCTAACTCATTTCTTTTTGTTGCTTAAGATATTTTTGTTGCCTTATTATTAAGTAATTGAGCAAGCATTTAAAAATGCTCAGACCTACTGCTAACAAAATATTTTTGCCTAAATTGAAATGTAAAGAAAATAACTGAATCGACCAGAATAGCTACATAAAAATTACTATGTTAGATTTAAATCTTACTGTAAAGCATAACTTGAAGCTTTTTCACAGCAAAATCACAATTTTACGAAGTCGATCGATTAATTAATTTTATTTGTTACTTCAAACTTCAGCGAGTGCATTGAAATGATTAATTTAAATTTTATCACTGTTGTATAATCATTTGGACCTTTTAACGTTCAGAAATGCAACTTTCTAAACAAAACCACGTCTCATCTGGTATGACAAGTTACAAAATAAATTGGATCACGTATCGATGACAAACAATTAACTGTTATATAATAATTTAGAAACATGTTTTCATGTTCAGAAATGCAACTTTCTAAACAAAACCATGCCTCATCTGGTATGGTAAGTTACAAAATAAATTGGATCACGCATCGACAGCAAATAATTTTTTCTTAACGGTAGTGACGGAACCGTGATATTTTACTCTAATATCTCAGCACCATATTGATACCAAATTACCCAGAGTTAAGAAAGTGATGGAAAGGATTTCAGTTTTAGGCTTCTTGTCTTTTTACGCAATTTCTGCTCGTACACCTTGCACACTAACCCGGTATTCCTCCCAACCAGCTCAGGAACAGTTCTGCTGCTTATGATTGGCTTCTAAAGTTGCCATGACAACAAGAATCGATTAACGGGTAAAATGAGAGGTGTTGACTGGCCTCTATAGAGGACCTGTTCTAGCCTTTGGCCGGAGAAAAACAAATTTTAAAAAGTATTTCATTTACGAAAATTAAATTAGGAAGTTTGCATTGCACTGTTTTGTTTAGTATATCCTGCAAACTACATGAAGTTTATTTTAAAGATTAAGTAATTCCTTCGAAAAACATTTTAACAGTTTTCTGTTTGATGGTAAACATTTTACTATTTTCAACATATCTTATGTACCTATTTATTTAATGTGTCATTATATTTTAATTCGTTAATGAGCTATTGAATATTACTGGAATAATTATGATGATATATAACGATATTAAATTAACTACAACAACTAAAGATAACTAATTATATGGTATTAAACCGTTATATTAACATATATATTATAGTGCAAGCTGGTAACGCATATCAGAAATTTCGGCGTTTCAACCATTACAGTGGACACTTATGAAATCCCTTAAGTGAAAATTTGCAAACCTTTACGAATTTAACGAGCTTAATATGCCTGTCGTTTTGAAAAAATTATATCGGTTGTCTTTTTACTTTGAGATACTTTCTTGTAATAGCAGAATAAATAATAAGAATATCCTATTAAGGTGGCATTAGATAAGAATAAAGATATACCTCCTTGACAGAGCCGGCCGAACAAAAGCGGAACCTGGTGCAGAGTTGACTTCTGGGGCCTTGAAAAAAAATTTCATACAATAAAATAATTTATTGCTCTTGCTATTTATTACATTGCACAATTTGGTATAGTAGGGCTAAAGGAATACATGAAAATGATCAATAATAAATTATTTGTATAAAGTTAACATTTTAACTACACAAAAAATCGTTAATAAAAATAATTACTTCATAAATACAATTTGGTATAAGACTCAATAGAATATATTTACAATTGTGATTTTTGTTTCGTTTTCTTGCATGTTTTATAGCAAATTCGTTGATAATATCATACTTTAGTTTTTTGATTAATACGGATTCGATAGATAAAATGGCTAAGAAAAGCAATCGTTTTTCACTAATGCTACATTTCAAATAATTTTCTATTATTTTTAGTCTTGATAAAATTCTTTTTGAAGATACGACGTTATTTGGAAAAGTCAATATAACCTTAAAACAAAAGCAAAATTTAGATACAATTCAAATAAATTATTTTTAAATAAGTATTGTAATATTGTGACCTGGAAGGCAAAACTTGATAGCAAATTTTGATTTCGTTAAATAAATCAATACAATTCATTTTCGTTCTGCAAAATCTGTCAGTGGCTCGGATCCTTCAAAAATGCGGAACCTTGTGCGCTCGAACCGGTCGAAATCTGTTCGGGCCGTCCCTGCTCTTTGGTGAGCAATAATGTTAAGTAAAACATAACGCATTGGGACTGAATTACTGATAAAAAAAATTTATGTATATACTTGGTATATCATTAAATGAATGGATTGCATTTAGATGGGCTTTCTCAGTTGACAGTGAAAAAAGTATTGTTTCGGAAAGATATATTTTGCTTTGATTTTTATTGCGAAATTAAATCAAAAATTTAAAAGCAGTGTTTAATGTCATTGATTCAAAATCTGCTCTTTCAAAATCCCGCCAGTTATGTGATGCTATATTACATTACCGTCTCGTTTTCAAGCTACCTGGAGATTATTTTGGATCAAACCTCGTAATTTTGATCCATGATCAGATGACGATGACGACACTTGAATCGGCATACCATTTTCCAAATTTCCACACCACATCAAAGTTGATCCTCGACGGCAGTTTTAAATTGTACCAATCACACATACACGGTGGATCTTCGGTAGAATTGGGTCTTGAACTCGCGATCCTCAGATTAGACCCCAAGATCTTACCAGGGCCGCGGTGGCCTAGTGGTAAGGTCTCGGCTTTGGGACCGGAGGGTTCCAGGTTCGAAACCCGATTCCACTGAAGATACGCCGTGTATGGGACCTGTTGCACGCTAAATTATACGTAGTGGCCAATCGTCGTCCCGTTGGTGCGGCGCGGAAGTTTGAAGAGTGGGTGCCGGCTCAGGTGTCGTCCTCGTCATCTGACCGCGGTTCAAAATTACGAGGTCCGTCCCAAAATAGCCCTCGTGTTGCTTCAGAACGGGACATTAATATAAGTAAACTAAACTAAACTAACCGAGATCTTATCATCAGGCCATCTCTATTTATCTAAGCCACACCTGATGCAAAGAATTAACATTCCTGTTTTAAAATATTAAATTTAATAAAAAAAACTGTTTTCTGAAATGGACTTTTATTAAGGCTGCACAGTACCCTAAAAATGACAAAAATATCGAATTCTTTTTTTCTTTTGCATTTTTCAATGGCTCATACTGTTAGGAAACTTGACTCCAAATTTTAGATCTGATATCCAAATAATTTTAAAGATATTTGAAGTTTTCTGAGTGTTGTCAGTCTCAAAATTTGACAGCTGAGGGTGCGTGTTAGGTTTCATTTTCATTTTGAAGCATTTTTTTCCATTCTTGAAATTAATTAATTAAAAATATTTTGTGAATCGATCAATTCCTTAAGTGAAATGGTTATTATAACTTCAACGTTCGCTACTCAAATCGTTTCTGTTTGTTTATATTCTGCGTTATTTTTGAGTTCTCATTACTACCTAACTGATATTCATAAAAAGAACTTTTCAACACCAATATTAATTTTTACACTAAGGTTCTTTATTTAGAAGCTTTACAGTATAATATAATTGCTTTTTATTCATTTTTCTGTTGAGAAAATGCCACGACCGAATAGTTCTAGAGTTGCTAAGAGATATAATGTTTTGAAGAGGTGGAAGACTAATTACATAATATTCAAATAAGACAAAATTAATTCCATCATATTGAGTTAAAATAGTGTTTAAGTGCATTTGATAAGTTGGGAAATAGCATATTAAAAAATTAGAGCTCTACAAGAATTATTTTTTTAAATACCAAAGTTGATATTTTTAGAATTTTCATGTTTTTTCATTTTTTTTACAAAAATAATTATTAAAAATTAAAAAAAGAGTCAGACCATCAATCCCATGCTAAGATTTGTTCCCAAGAATTCAAGAAATATAAATCACTTGAAAAAACTAAAAAACTTTAAAAATTAAGTGTTTTATAAGAGTTTAGAAAAACTTTAAAAATTTCAAAATAATAGTTCTTGCTAAAATGACTTTTTTAATCAGAATCTATTTATTAATATAATCTAAGAAAAAGTCTATTTTATTTTATTACTATCACCAAAAAAAATGTTGAAAAAGGTTACTGGGTAGCTTTAATATACTAAAAAGTGGCTTTTTTTATTTCAATTATTTTCAATCATTTTTCTTATATCAATCATTTCAATTCATTCCTTATTAAAATTATTGTTGAATCTTGTAATGAATTTTTCTCAAATTCATTCCAAAGAAGGGCCACTCGCATGGAATCGGAGCTACATTAATCGATAAATAAGTACTGAATTATTTAAAACAGTGTATTGTCATCGAGAACATGCAAGTGTACAAAATTTCATTTCTCTAGCACTTGAGGATGTGAGTGAAAAATAGATTACAAACACATGAAACAAGTCAAGTTCAAAAAGTGGATAGAAGAAGAAATCAGTAAATTGGCTTGTTAGATATTGAAAAAAAATTCAGAAAGTATATGGAAATGACATCATCTGCCTGAAAAGAAAATGCGTCTGTCCTATACTTCTTTCAAGTATTTATTGCACATTTTTGAAGGGCAGAATGCTTTCTATCCATCAGAATTTCATGATAAAATTCGAAATCTATAAAAATGCTCGCTGCATGCTCCTAAAGATATTTGAAACAGATAAACATAAACAAATCTTTGATGTTTTCAGCTACTTTCGTTTATTATGAACTAATTAAATGCACTCGATCGTGATTATTTTTTAAATGAATTAAAAATACTGTATCAATACATCCATTTTTCATGGATATTTAAAAATCTATTTATAAATTGCAAATAGATGGTAAACATTTCAGCCTTTTAATGATTTTGTTTTTGGATCATTCTCACGAAAAAGGTACCAATAGGCAAAAAATTTTTATTTTACAAAAGTATGTAAAAAATCATAAAAATTGCATGAATGTTTTTATTTAAGCTTATTAAATACCCTTATATTAGTGGCCAAGTTTATTTTATTTCTCATAAATTTTTGGTTTTTTTAAACTTTTTGCATATCCACTGAGGCGACATGAGAGTCGATGGTAGGTACTTTTACATTTTGAAATCTTAAATGAAAGCATAATTGAGTGATTATTGGGAACAGTTGGTACAGATTTATTTCCTGTATTTAAATAGTGAAATTACCTTTTAAAAACGAGTGTAAGAAAACTTACATTTTTTAAATAAATAGCACTTTTAATACTAATAATAAATATACACTGCATCTAATTCATTAAGTTCTTAAACCTTGTTGGTGATAAAATGCGTAAAATCAGTTCTTCTCTGCTGTTAAATTAGACAGATCCCTATTAGCACAAGATATTGTACGGTATCCTCACGATGTTATTCGACATTCTGAATACCGCACAATATCGTGAGGATATCGTAGCAATATTGTACAGCATCTTGTGCTAATAGGGATAGCAGCGCAAAGTGTTAAAAATAGTATAAGAGTTTAATATCGGGCATATATGTATTTTTTTATAATTTTCATGCAGATTTATAACATAATTGTCTGGTGCTTAAGTATAAGCACCTTTCTTCGAAGTATTTCTTTGTAATAAAGTTATTAAAAATAGCTCTTTGAAAAAAATAGATAAAAATGTTAATAAACAAAAATAGGTGAATTTACAATTTATGCCAGTATTAGTTGCTTTTTAAGAGTAGATTCTTTTACTGAATATTTATTTTAAGAATAGAAGTCAATGCCTATTCACAAAATAATTTTATAAATTAATTTAAATTTTTGGCAATTTAAAAATTGCCTTAACTTTACAACTAAACCAAATTTAAGCGGCGAGTTCGTTTGCCTTGTATAAAATAATTTTCATATATTTCCCTTTATTTTTTGGGGCGAGTAGGCGTATAGTTTTAGTAAAACATATATGAATCTCCGTTTGAATAAAGAATGGTTGAATCCTTAGTAAATTAAATCCTCGTCGCTTTCCTGTGTCTACAATAAATCTTAAATATAGTTCTAAGATATGAACTTATTTTCTAAAATCAGAGTCAGTAAAAAGTTCTTATTTTTACTTTTCCTTGAATAATAGCAATAAATTTTGATAAATAAATTTTTAATGAAGTTTCATGTACTAATGCAAATTGATTCCTTAAAGAAGTAAAAAGCGGAAGTAGCAAATAAAATTGAGAAATCTCCCGAAATCAAATTATCCGATGATATAATTTATTTTCTATGATAAACAGTATCAAAAAATTAATATCTATTTCTGATGTAGTTATGTATAGTTGTAAAATGCACAGTTTCGCAGTGCATTTAAAAGGATTGCGCTTTCATTTTTTAAACATGCAGATTAAAAAATTATATCGCGATTAAAAATTATAGCATTATCCTAATCAAATGTTTGAAATATTCATGAAAATTTTTTAAAGAAAATGAAAGGTTTTAAAAAATTACGTTGAAGCTGTCCTTTTTTGCCACCATTCCTTTGTATAATTTATTCTGTGATCTTTCATATACAGGGTGGTCATAAATTATTGAACCCATTTCAAAAATTATAAAAAAAACTAATGATGTTATAACTACGGTTTTTTTAAATGAGAGCGCATTTTATAAGTTTTTTTTCAGACAGGTAACACGCCGTTACGGTGGTCTAGGTGGTCGTAAATTATTGGACATCTTCCATTTTTGAGAGCCATTAGCTACGAAGCTATTGAAGCTAACAGAAAAATAAAAGCATATATTTGTAGGGAATTTTACGCTTTTTAATTTGTTAAATAAACTGCAATTCGAAATTTAAATAGTTTTCCAGATATTCAAGAAAAACTAAAAAAAGAAACCAGAAATCGCGCATCGGCTTCTGCTGATCGGTAGCCATTACGTATGGAAATCTCTCGTTGTAGCAAATTTAGAAAGCCGTAAAGGTACACCACCTATCTGAAAACAAACTTTTTTTGCTGTTTCATTTAGAAGAAAAAACGCAGTTGCAATATTATGAAAATTTTTATGAATTTTTGATATGCGTTCAGTAATTTATGACCACCCTGTAAAATCTAATTCATCGACGTTAATTCTCCTGCCCGCTTTTGATTAATATCTTCAACCCGCTATGCTTTAAGAAGATAGGAAATATTTATATGTGAATTTAAGTTTGTTTTCCAGAGAAATGTACAACAGATTAATTGCGTTTATTGCAATTCAATTACATCCTGGTAAATTCCTAGTGTAACAATGTTGGTCTACAGAAAATACACGCAAACATAAATTTCCATGTTTATAGGCCGTCTATTTACTCGTGATGCGGAAATTTCGGATAAAGCAATCGATTCCAGCTCCATCGTGATGTCATGCCTTCATAAGTCAAGTTTCCAGAAGTTTCGTATTGTGTATCACAGAATTGAAACTTTTCGTCAAGTTTAGTAATGTATATTAGGGTAGTGCACCGCTGTTCCACGTAATTACTATTTGCTCAAAATTAATTACCTACGAAAGTTAACACGCATACTAGGCGCTACTACGCCCCTAGGTCACGATGACATCGCGATTAAAATAAGTGATTTATTATCCCAATTTTAAGCCCTGTTATCAAAATTATTACTCCGGTCATTTTAGACACTAATTTCAGCTATTATACGCAGGTGAAAATTCTTTTAAGTTTGAAGAACTCTAATCAGAGTCGAGAGTCCAAATTAAAGGGAACAAAAGACCTGAAATTTGTAGGTGAAATTTTGCCGAAAACTGTATCCTAGTCGTTAAAATTAAGAAATATGTGCAGTTACCAACATTGAGAAATAGTGATATAGAATATTCAGATGAGAAACAAAGCCTTGAACAGTTAATTTAATCTCACACATCAACTTTTTGTCACTAATATCATGTTTTTAATTGATAAAAGTTAAAGTTGTTAAGTTTGCAGTTATAAAATTTTAAAAATACATTATGTACTGTAACTAATCCATCATTTTAACTCTACACGGATTTCAAAAAGAACTCGAAGGGAATCGCATTTCTTTTATTGGTAAATGTAATACTGAAGCAGTAAATTTAGTGTTTTAAAACATGTATAGTAAGCAATTGGAGTAATTCTAGATTAGCAGGTTTACTGAGAATTTTCTACATAATTTTATATATTGCAAAAATGAAAATCATATCTTAAGAATTTTTCTTCATTGTAAACAATAAAAATTGATAAAAATTCTGAAAAATTTGTGATTTTTTTCTCCTTCGTTATTACCATCAGTACTTTTCATAAAGTATTTGAGATTAAATAATTCCTTTTTTTCTAAGCTAATTTCTATAAGAAAGAGTTTATTGATATTTTCACCACTACAGATGAGGCAGCTAGGCTGATAGGGATTTTTTCACTGAATAATAGAATTACCGATCAATATGTAAAACTATTAAGATTATATCTAAAATTTACTTGTTTCCCTTTCCTAAAAATAGTGGTTTGTTCCTTTAAAAACGATGTCGAGGAATAATATATACAAATCATATTTAATGAAAATAGATACAATTAGTTGACGTCTTTAGAGAACTTTCAAACTACAACTATTTGACTAATGCCAAGACTCGTAAAAATAATTTATTTGTTAAGAAGTTGCTCTGTAAAAGTGAACATTATTTTTTTCCTTTTCTGTATTTTAGAAGCTGTAAAACTCTTATATTCTGTCCAGGTAACTTTACGATCACACCTGATGTTAATACAATATAAGACTTTTTCCTTCTATTCTTAACAAATATCGGCACCCTTTCTTATGTCCCATTTCAAAATGTTTATTTCTGCTCAGTGTAGCAGTATATATACATATTTTGATAATTCTTAATAAAAAATAAAGTCTATACTTTGTGGTTTTCATAAAAAACAGCATTTATCTTCTGTATTCTTAGTTAATTCATGTTAATATTTATTCGTTATAGTTACATATACCAGGCAACGATTAGAAGATTGTATTCAGTACTTCTACGTTGTAATCGGACCCTTGACTCAGGCATTTTCTTAAGAATTTTCGCACTTATTCCATCTAATATCTAACTTTTAAACGGTTTTCTTGCCTTGATCGCATCTTTGAAGCTTACGAACATTCTCTATAAACAACCTTGTTAGCCATAAAATGCTGCATCAAGCTCCGTCTGCCTCGTTGCAATGGAATGCTGTAACCATAAAAACTGAGGCGTTACTAATAAAACCTTTAGAAATTAATTTGAAGTGAAAATAATAATACTGTTTGGAACCACATACTGATTCTATCTTTCGATCGGATACTGAGTACTTGATTGTCTAAGGTAGGGTATCGGCTTCGGGTTGGAGAATCGTCGGTGCGAGGTACGATTCCCCTAAAAACTAGTTGCGTATGACGACCTAGTGCGCATTAAATATGACATGAGTCAAGGGACTTCAAGTTGGTGGAAAGCTTGGAGATCGGGTTGCCTGCCCAGCTGTTCATTTTGTCATTTGACCACGGCTCAAGGATTGCGAGGTCCCTCTCCAAAAGCCATAGCTTAGTCTCAAACCTGTAGGAAACATAACGAATCAATAAATTCAACCTGAAATTGGAAGAAATAGGTATGAAAACACTGAATGGTTATTCATAGAGAAATAATTTATTACATATAAAAAGTTGCCATAAACTAAATACAATAACATAATTTGCAATACGTAAAACTTTTATATCAGGATTTCGCATGCCAAATTTGCCAAAATCATTTTATTTGTGCAAAACACATGTATAGGTAAACTACAGCTGCTCTTAAATTGTTGTATGTAAACAGTTGAGAGAACTCAAGTTAGAGATAAAAAACAAACTGCCATAAGTCAATGGTGGTTCCAGCTGTTACAACAACATACGATATTTTGTATAACGGCAATGAAATGTATATTAATTTACTTTTCCAAATAACTTGCAAATCTAAGTTCATATCAGTAAGTAACCATTCCCACACAATGGAATCAAATAACATCTCAACCACAGTTAATGAAAACATGCCTTTAACTATTTATTCCCCATTACTTTGCTTGTGTTCCATCATTGGCGACTACTGCAGCTTTAACCATCTCCTGATAAATGGGCTGGAAGCGGTGAAATATCCTCGCCTTCAAAATAAGATGCCAGACGTTGTTATTCGAATCAGTCAAGTTATGGAATTTGACTGGTCACAATTATGATTGTGAGATTTGAGCCTTAGTTGATACTCAATGACGCGAAGGGCTCCTGATTTCAATTCCCCCGTTAAGCTAGCGTCTCCGTTTATCGGCGAGCATGTTCAATTAACTCTGATGTCGCAAATGCACTCCTCGCGTGCCACAAGTAACTGTTCCGTGGATTGCAATTGAAGAGGGTCCCGGTGCGAGGTAGATTTGAAACGATGCTGTTTAATTGCGTTTCGAGAGGAGCCTTAAACTGGGCATCTGCAAACTAATAAATCTAGTTGCATTTCAAGTTCATTTAGAGTTTGCTTTTCCGTTTCGCTGGATGATAGGTGGAGGTCCGTCACTTGGCTTTACGGGCACTGGGATTTTGAATTCCTATAATTGTGAGAGGGACTCGGTTAAAGATGGATTTTAAATTATGTTTGTACTACAGCATGAAAAATGTTTTATGCGCATTTTAATACATTTTTAATAAATACATTGAATTTGGATAATTGGAAGCTTTTAGTTGAGAAATTTTATAAATATATATGTTATATCTTTGTAATGTTAAATAATATATTTTTACTCAGATTTCTTTATTACAGCATCATCATCATGTTTTTAGTTCAAAAAGTTGAATTTTCTTAAAGTAACGAGGTATTTTGTTACGTAGAAAATACACGAGATTTCACTTATTATCAGAAGTAACTCAAATTGTTTGTTTTTTACGCTCGTATTCGTATAAATGCTATTTTTTAAAATAATCAATCAACTGAAGTTCAAAAAAACTAATGCATATTTTTAATACAGCATAATATTTGATTTATTGTAAAGCTGTATCGAAGAAAATTTATATAACTCTAAGCTAATTTCTAGGTCTTTCATAAATGTATAATAATAAATACGCAGTTCAGATGTTATCGCTTTTCTGACATTCTATGCATTGTTCCAATTCCAATCAAATGCTAAAATATTGTTGTTGGAGTTCAATGCTTTGGATTCTCAAGCACAAAGAATAAAAGAAAATACTTTAGAACAAATGTCGTAAGTTATTTAAAGTGTGATAAAAATTATAATTCCGTGAAGTACGGTAAAATTAGTACATTAATATACAGATTTTAAAGGTGTTGATAATTTCAAAATTTAACATTTAACAATAATTTTCGAAATCGTAAATTAAACTTACTTAGTTCTCATAAATAAGAATCTGCAAAATTTGGTATGTTTTTAGTTTAAACTTTCCTCAGGATATTCTCGTTAAAATGTTTAGTTACCGCTTTGCATTTTGTTGGACATCGAATTTCTTCTTTTACTCATATTTTAAAATATGCACTTATGTGTCTAAAAGAAAAAAATGTGACTTAAGTTGTTATATGAGAATATGTTCGTGAAAATGTTTTTCAACCATTGTAATTTAAGTGACACTGTAGAAGTTTGTAAATGCCAGGAGTAAACCGACATTTTGTGACATAGTGCTTTTGATCTCCTTTTTCTCAGCACGAACAGTCGTCATGTGTTCGAAGATTGAAGCGATGAAGGTACGAAGGGAAGGGACCGTGTCCTGTAACGAACATTAGCTCTTCTCTATTTCCATCCTACTGGCTTGTTTGAGACCCTAGGCACTATATCGTGTGTACTGCGTCTAGTTTCTCCGTTATCCCAGTTGTCTTGCCAGATTCTTAAAGCAGCTGACCTTATCTAAGATTTCAGGTAGGAAAGTGGCTTAGGGAGAAAGAAAGAGGTCTCCTTTTGTGATGGCTTCTTTGGCTAATTGGTCTGCGCATCCATTCCCTATATAACCGACGTGGGCTTTGAACCATCTCAGGTGCATGTGTTTATCGGAAAGCAAAAGGGTTTGAATCCCTCGGACCATACTATGGTGGGATTTAAGATTAAGTATGGCCATCAAACTTGACAAACTGTCTGTCCAAATTTTGATTGATCTATGAAGGGAAGAAGCTGCTTCAATTGTCATTTTAATTGGAAGGATTTCAGCTTGGGAAACCGAATTGCTGTGATCAAGTTTACCTTGCCATGAGGCTATTATTCCATAGTTTTCGAGAATGCAATATGCGCTACCAGTGCCTTCTTCCGTTTTAGATCCATCAGTATATATAGCTTTGGCTCCTGAGTGTCTGTGATTCTCTGCAGATGAAATTTAATTGTGGCGAAGAAAATTATGGGGTGAATATGAATTCCACTGCTTTTGATTTCGTAATCAGTTGGGCTGAATAATAAGGGTGAAAAAGTTGGATGAAGATCTTGCTCGAGCAACTCGGGCATAAGTTGCTTCTTGTTGGATTTGTAGGTGGAGGGGTTGAAGACCGGTGACCACTTGGAGAGCAGCGGTTGGAGTTGTCCTGTATGCACCAGTAATATAAAGAAGAATCAGATGTTGAATAGAGTCCATCTTTTTTTGGAGTCAGGATGAGATATTATGTCCCCAGGCATCTGCTCCATGGCATAGTGTTAATTCTATGACTGTTTTATATAATAGCCTTCTGATGTTCTTGTTGATGCCCCAAGTTTTTCCTGCGATTCTGCAGAGATGTTGGTATTGATTCATGATTCTTTTGCCCTGCTCTATTACGTGTGATAACCAGCTTAATTTATGATTGATTATAACGACTAGATTTTTTAAATGGTTTTTGCGGCTAATTGGTTAGTTCCCCCATTTAATCATTGGTCCTCTGACAAGCTTGCTGAAAAGGACATAGCTTGATTTTTACATTGAGACGTGCAGTTTATTTTTGTCTGCCCAGTCCTTAAACTTGTCCAGTCAGAATTTGCTGAGCTTTCTGAGACCTTCTCTGGTGTTGTCTGTAACGATGAACGCAAAGTCATCGGTAAATGCTTCTAGATGAACTCCTTGAGACCACTGTACTGATAGGATAAAGTCAAGGGAACAAGAAGAATCCTAAAGATTTCTTTTTGAATGCTTTAATACATCCTTATAAAGCAAGAATTTACCAGAACACCACCTTGTGTTATGCCAGATGCAATATCTCATCCCACTGATTTTTTAAAGGCGGTAATATCTTCTTGCTTCATGGTCTTGTCTTAAGCGACAATGATATGGCAACAGAAAACGTGTATGTGAAAGCATTTACCAAAAGAATTCATTAAAAAGACTATTTGTACTGAGAGTTTTTATGATTTCCTTGAAATTATTTTTGAACTAAATTGCTTATAAATTTTTTCTACTAATCTTGACATCTATAGCCCATATCTGTGAAAACCAAATAACGGATTCAAAAGCTTGGGCTGCATTAAATTAGTTTAATAAATCATAAAAATAAACATACCAAACATTTTGCAGGCGGGGAAACTGTGGTCTCAGTATCGAAAAGAACAAACTTTGAAAACTGGAGCCTCAAATATCACTACAGATATGTTCAATGGTTGCAGTAAAGTACAATAACCGTATTTTCTGTTAAACGTTCACAAATGTGGAAACTCGTGAACTACAGCAAATATTTCAACTACTGAGAAATTTCTCTGTGTTGAATTTTGAGTTGGGTGACTTTCTGTTTCAACACAGACAAAATGAAAAATAAATACATCTAAAGTTTAGAAATTAAATTTAAATCTAACTCGTTTTCAAAAGAAAAGTTTCTGTATTCTATGAAACAGTATTGTTCCTGCGATAAATTTGATAGTTTAACTGTTTTGGCAGACAACAAAAAAGAGTCAATTGACACTGTGGCAAAAAATTATGTAAGACCTCAGTCATTCTATCGGTGAGATACAAAGGTAAACAATAGAATCTGGATGTTTTTATCTATAAAACCCGCTCTTAGTTTGAAGAGCAGGAAACCACGCAGTCTGCCTAGAGTAAACCTGTAAAACTCATTTGGGGTTACATTCATTAGTTTAGTACAGAAATTTGAAACTAAATATTCTTTACTCGACAATGGTATAAATGAAAATGTAGGCTATCAATAACTATACAGGGTGTCCACACTTATCGTGAACAATAGCTACTTTCTAAACCGTTAGGTATAGATATATAGTTCCAATTGAAAAAATGCTTTACATGAAAGGAAGAATTATAATATATGTGTTTTGAGTGAATAAATATATTCCTGAAAAAGTTACGAATTTTAACTTTTTATACGGTCCCCCGGTCCTGTCAGTCATATCTAGTAAAATTTTTTTGACACTCTAATATTTTAAACAAAATAAGTCCCACTCTTCTGCGACTAAAACTGACCGAGTTATGAAGCTTTGAATATCGTTGAGTTAGATCACTTTACACTATTTTAATAGCCGTCTTGAAGACGATCCACCAATCAATGTACATCACTTGCTCGACGTGGCCGCTGATTGGTTAAAAATCATGAAATTCGAAGTTCCAGAACTCGCTCAGTTTTAGTCGCAGAAGAGTGGAACTTTTCTTGCTTAAAATGTTAGAATGTCAAGAATATTTTACTAAATATGATTGATAGGACCGGGGAACCGTATAAAAAGTTAGAATTCTATTTTTTTTTCAGAAATATATTTAGTGACTCAAAAAACATATATTATAACTTTTCCCTTCATTTAAAGCATTTTTCCTATTGGAACTATATGTCTATCTCTAACGGTTTAGAAATTAGCTATTGATCACGAAAAGTGTGGACAACCTGTATATCATGCTTCGTCATGTTTTCATTTTCTGACGCTTTTTCAATCTGGAACCCTAATTAGCTGATTGCTTTTTATTTCAAGAAGATACTCACGAAGTTGTATCATTTTATCTCTAATGGTTTTCCTTAAAAATATCATAATCATCACTCGATGTACACTGTCGACACAGCCATAACAATAAACTGATCACAAATTTTGAATACGATTCGAGGAATCGGATGTAAATTTAGATCAAGTTTTAAAGTTAAGCATCGTCATGCATCGTTTTTAACTGAAAAGCACCATTATTTGCACGATTTTTGGGGGGTTTTTTGTTTGTTTTATTTCCATTTTTGATTATTTTTATAATAACAGAATATTCCTTGTTATATTTTCTTTTTGGGATAAAAATGGTGTCAAATTATTTCCATAGTTTGTGTACTGTAACTGGCAGTGAAGCTAATTCTAAGACTATGTAGAATTAAAAGTAATTAAAAGCAATTAGATGACACGTTTCAAAAATTAATAAAAAAACTAAAAATGTTGGAACTACGTTTTTTTTTTTAAATAAGAGCGCAAGTTTTTTTTCAGATGGGTAACGCGGCGTTATGCCGTTCCAAATTTGTTACAGCGAGAAAATTCCGTAAGCAATGGCTACCGATCAGAAGAAACCGATGCGTGTTTCCTGGTTTCTTATTTTAGATTTTCTTGAATATCACGAAAACTCTTCAGTTTCACACTACATGTGAATTAACAACTTAAAGATCTTAAAATTCCCTGCAAATACAGGATTTCATTTTTCTTCCAGTTTTAATATTTTTTCAGATAATGGCTCTAAACAAATTTTTGATTTAAAGTAATTTACGACCCCCTAGACCTCCGAAATGGAATGTTACCTATTTGGAAAAAAAACTTTTTGAGATGCGCTCTCATTTAAAAAAAAATTCGTAGTTCCAACAGTTTTAATTTTTTTTTATTAATTTTTGAAATGCGTCGCTTCATTTGTGCTCATAAATGTAAAATCAAAATAAAACGAAAAAATTTTACTAAATCTTTCAATAAAAGCTTTCAGAATGTAGCAAACTGGCTTTTTATTACGTGAATAAATGTCAAAACAAATATTCGATAGAAAACGTTACATTTTAAAGTTTACATATCGGATTTTCGTTTCGTTTTAAATTGTGCTTGATGGGAAAGATAATACGCTTAAAGGCTTAACGCGTTCGTTTTTAAAGCAAGAAATCTGTGATGGCATCACAGTAAATAATCTGAAAATTCAGTCTAAACACCCATTTTTACGAAAATTCTTTACAGATTAATTTCTTAAGAACTTCATCTCATTCTTTGATAATAATTCGATATCTGATATGAGAGCTTAAAGCGATAAAAACGACTCGCAAGAAAAGAAGCTTTCTCAGAAGTTACCGAATTGAGTAAAGTATAAAAGAGAGAGTGTATTAAATCAAGGGAAATTTTGATTGCTTTTTATTTTATTGATGATAACGTTTAATCGAGGGATTTACTGTCTGCATAGAAACGCGATGAAGATAAAAATTGAAACTTTAATTCGATTACTGTAAATTTTCCTCAGAAAAAGGAGAAAAATAATGGGATGAAAAAATTGTCTCTCCAATTACACGTATTTCATAAAGAGATTTAATTAAGACCGTAATCCTTAGAAACTTAATTCAGAATTGTAAGTTAATGCACTTATTTTGATATCATATTTAATACAGGATTAATTGTGCTTTTTTATGAAATAATGTACAATCTCCATTTAACGAAACCTACGCCACTTAAAAATAATAATTCCTTCAATGTTTTCTTAGAAAGAAAGCGTTTAAATTGCCTATTAACTGAACAGTTGATAAAACGCTTCAAAAATAGCCATTTTTAAATTTTAATTCATAAATTAATTTATTCTCTAATTAGATTTAATTAAGTTATATTTATTTTTATAATGATGAGCTATTGTTATTTTGATCAATTTAGTTCTTAATTAAACTAAAAATGTTGTTTCTGGGGTATTTTAACCCGTAATTTTTTCACACGTCTGTTATATTCTTGAGTTTTTATTTTTCTTAAAACGTATCAAAATTTTATCAAACCTTTATTTGTAGTGCCGATAGCACAATTATTGATGATGGATTACTAACTGTTTATTCCCTCCAATATTTATTGCAGAGGAAATTAAAAGGCTATTTTTTGTTTCAGTGCCTGCTAATTTTAAACAATATACGGTGATTAAATTATAGTGCCTCGATCGTTTGTGATGAAGATAACTTATTTAGGATAAAAAAATCAGTTCATGTATTTTTACATTTTATTTAATATTACTCATGCAAAATTAAACTTTTATTTCTGCTCTCTGCTACAAGATGTAAAATAAAAGATCTCTGACCTAAAAAATGCCACACATACATAAAAAGGCCCATTCTTTCTTTCTTTTCATTTCTATGTTAATAGTCAAAATCGCACCGTCTTCAAAATTTATTGATTTTTTTCGAAATTAATGATAAAGACAAAATCAATTTAATTGTGCAAATATTTGTTGATGGAAAGACTATTAAATTCGGACCATATAAGGTGTGTTTATTTTATTACCGTTGTCAACTGTAAGATCAATAGCATTAGCTAAATGTCTTATGATACAACAAATGCTTATTTTCAGGTTGTTATGATTTTAAATACATACATCCTAAATGATCTACTTGGATATTTAATTGCATCTACGATTTTTTTGCGAAGTGCTTTCAATGCGTAAGTGATTGAGCAGACTCATTTCATTTTCAGACCAAGTTCTTGTCAAATGAATAAAGCGAATTACATATGTATTCTGTATTGTCAGATTATCTCATCTTCCTTTAAGGATCATACCTTCGAATCCTGATAGATTTAATCCTTAAAAGCCCATTGTTACCGTTAAGCAACATACCCAATTTTGCCTTCTAAAATCTTGAGAATAAGACTGAAGCAAAAATTCCTGTTGTTGTCAATAGGATACATACTTAAATTTTTATTAAATCAATTTACAGCGTATAGATGTCAGCTTGAGTGCTGATAAAAAATAAAAATAAATTGATGTTTTTCACTTGAGACTGCATCATTTTAGCTTTGTTTGTACGCTTGAGAATATATTTTATTCTACAATGTTGAAGGAAATTCTTTATCCTCATTATTACTTATTAAAATTCATTTGTGTTTGACATTATAGAATATTATCAAGGAATTGTTTTCTGAAATAAAGCAGTGTTTTCAATTGGCAACAAACTGTTTTTAGCCATAAAATATGCTTTAAAAAAGTGGGATTTTTTAAAGTATTTTTCTCATGTTTTATTCAAGAAATGTAAGTGAAAAAACATTTTAAAATCAATTTTTAAGAATTGGGCTTTTAAGAGTTTAAGTAAGTTTGCGTCTCAAGACGCTTAGCTTTGAGTATTCAGTGTCAGAGACGGATTAGCTTATTGGGACCCTCTGGCGCTGAATTTTTTTGGGGTCCTCTGAAGGCATCACAGATACGCAACAATGAATTTTGAAGAAATTAGCATTGCTAGCTGCAGTCGAGCTGATTACTGGAGGTTTTCCTCCAAGCGAAGCACAAATATGTGAGTCAGTTTGCCTTAAAGTCCTCCAGATAAGAAACCTACAGTCTCATAATGAAGTTAAGTCAGACATTATGTCTCTTTGACTAAAAGAAAAGACTATACTTCCCTTTTTTATCATAAGTCCTTAATCCATGGATTTGGATACATATGAAAGACCAAGTGGTATTATAGAACCATCACCTTATGAAAACATTTCGTTTCTTTACGATTTCATTTTCTTTCTGAGGCTCAATGTGCTTATAAACTTTCAGGGCTGTTTATTGTTCGGTGAAATATTTACTGTAATAAATACTTACTCTTACAATAATAAAATGATATATTAATTAAAACTTACCTTGTTGGAAATAAAAACTTTTGAAAATGAATGACTTTGTTGGACAGAGCTGAATCTATTCCCAATGAAGAAGAATCGCTTTCAAAAAATTATATAAAGCGCTGCAGAATTTTTTAAGCAGATCAAACATTTGCCAAGATAATTCGGCACCATGCTGCGGTTTGAGTTTCAAACAGGAGCGGTAAGCTTTCCCACGCTAGAGTAGTCTAGAAGGACTATAATATTCCGTTCTTTAACGAGATGTCCAGTGTTCAAGATGGGGCCTTGAATGCCTAGTAAATATTTAAAAAAACAGTAGTAAATTAGGGTGTGTTCTCAAATGACTATCAACAAGCATTCAACCAGTAAGAAACGGATGGGAATTGGGAGTGACTGATTTTCCCAATGTCCAAAATAACTAACTGATGACAAGCTGCTATCTGGAAATAGAATACTCTTTCCAACTATGCTGATTCACTACCACTAATGACCCCTGAATCACCTGATAATCAATAAAAATAAATGCTCATCAGTCACTCTTATTATTGAAATGAAGCTTCGTGAGAAAATGATATCCTATAAAGGTTGCGACTTTTCCTCAAGCCTGGAAAAAGTTCAGATGAACTTGTATAAACAGCAGATCGTCCAAATTAGGGTTTCCAGGGCCCGATTTACACATTTATACACTCTAGGCCAAAGCATATTCTAGGCCCACCTCTTAAAAAAGTTAATGTACCTTATTTTTAATTTAATATACAATAGTTTATTTTTGAAACATATAAGCACTTAAACAATCTGTACAGTCTTTGAACCACATTAAATTTTTGATTCAAAATTACACTACCTATGAAATAGCATAACATTGTTACCTACAAAAATATTCCATTGAATTTCTTGAAATCGTCTGAAATACCTATTGGAACTTCTTCATTCGGGTCACTCTTTCACTACAAAGAAGTGCAAGGACAAGAAATGATAAGGTCCACAGAAAACAAAAAATGTGTAGTTAAATATATTTAATGTAACTAATGTAAATTTTAAAAACTTCATTTTATGCGGCCTTTTCAAAATAATATAAAAACATTGTAAATATTTGGTTATTACGCCTGCGAAGTAGGCCATAGCCTAGGTTGGCCCGATGGGATATCTGGCTCTGATGGAAATCAATAACAGTTTCGAGAATGATTGAATCTCTAGCAATATTAAAACCTTTCTTGATCTTGGGGATCTATTTCAGCCCAGGGCTTCTGGCACACACCTAGTATTTAAACCGCCCCTCTTTAGAGTAATACTACACTAGTTTGGTCATAGTTTCAACATTTTTTTACATAAAATGCATTATTCTTCCCTAATTACTATCTCAAAATGTCGTATAAACAGGTTAAAATACGTTGCTTGAGGTTTCCAATTTCTGAAAAGGGTGTAGTTTCACCAATTTAATAAAAAGTATGCAAAAAATATAGTTGATTTTAAAATATTATGTAATGCGCATACATTCGGAAATTAATGTTTTCTAACTCAAATTTTAATTGAATATAAATTTAATTAAACATTAAATGATAAATAATGCGTATTAGAGATGAAATAATCTGCCCTACTCAGCTTAGAAGGCGTTTTTCAAGGTTTTTAATTTTCTACTTTGTAATGTTTGTGAGCTGCCCGACGTTATTCCTAAGGAAAAAGGCCGTATCTCATTAAAAAATAGTAGAAAACCAATAGAGAAAAAAATGTAATGTTTGTGAGCTGCTCACAAACATTATTAAGTAGTAAAAATCTGAAAATTGAGACATGCCTTTTAAGCCTAGAAGGGCAGTAATAACGTTAAAAATTGAGGACTGCCTTTTAAATTTTAGAGATTTTTAAAATTATGAGCCATTCGATAACAAATTTGTAAATATTGAATTCTTTTGTATACAACAAATTAATTACCAAATGGAACCCAGATATATTTAGTATATACAAACAATAATTGATAAAAAAATTCATAGACAACCAAAAACATTAAGCTTGAAAAACATTTTTTTTAAAATTAACCGAAGCATTTTAACTAACATTTTTTTATTTTATGTTCATCAATTTTTAGCATTCACTTTCATCTGGATGAGGCTTGTCATCTCCAAACTCATTTACGAAAAGCAGTTTTAAATATTTTAATGAGTGAAAAAATTAAATAAAATTATTTAATGCGTTGAATAATTTTGTGTTTATTATTTTTCATCATCCACTTTAATCTGAATGAATTGTTTCATTTCCAGACTCATTTACCGGAAAATAATTTAAAATGTTTTAACATGTCAAATAGATAAAATTCATAAATAATTTTAATGGGTTAAATAATTTTACGTTTATTATTTTTAGTTTCCACTCTAATTTAAACGAAGTGCGTCATCTCCAAACTTATTTATCAAAAACATGGTTTTAAAGGTTTCAATATGTTTAATAAGTAAATAAAACTATTTAATGCGCCCAATAATATTATGTTTATTACTTATAAGCATCCCCGCTCATAAAAATCAAGTGTTTTATCTCCAAGCTCATTTACAGAAAAGTAGTTTTCAATATTTTAATGCGGTAAAAAATTAAATAAAGATGATAAATCAAAATTTTAATATGTTAAATATTTTTTTTAATCTTTTTGGCATCCACTCTCATCTAAATGAGGTACTTCATCTCCAAAATCATTTACCGCAAAATGATTTTAAATATCGAAATCGTCGTACATTTTTATCATCTAGAAAGATTCCAGAAATATTAAGCAAAACCCACACGTCACGTGACCTTATAACAATTAAAATTCACTAGATGCCACTGCCCCTTCTGTTCCGCCAAAGAAAAAAGATCCTGTCCGGAATTTTATGGCGTCCGACCCTGTCATAAAATGAAACCAACACACCAAACTGATAGCTCCCATCGCAGCACACTGTCTTCCCAACTCTTCCTCTTTTTTCCCTTCTCCCTCTCCCACTCCTGCGCCCTCTTTGTTCTTTTCTTTGCCGCTTTCTCATTTTCCTGGAGTTCCGAGGAGAAGTGCAAAAGATTTCAAGGAGAATGGATTTGATCTGTAAAATACGTGGCACTGGGTAGGGCGTGGGGGGCGATCGCTGATATCCTAGTACGTGCCCGGAACGCTAAGTGCAATACATTTCCATTAACTTTCTACCCCTCACCCATTTTTCCCAACATCCACCCAGCCACTGTCTGGGTATCCACGCACCCGGCGACTAATGTGGAATCCAGGATTGCCCGCATTTCTGACCGGAACTCTTCGGATTTTTCTCGGGCTTGCCCACCAGTCGTCTTTTTGGCTGTAATGAGTTGCACTAAACCTCAAATCCGTCTGCACTTTTTTGGTCACTGCCCCTTTTTTTAGCGTGTGTATGTGCCCGGGTAGTTTTTATTTGAAAATACTGTGGTGCGGTTGACAGATGTGCTATCGTATTGAAGTTTTTTTCTCCGCCTGACTACTGTTACTGTAGTTTGAACTCCCCTTGCAGTATTTGTGACATATCGAGCATATTTTTCTCTTTCCAACGCACTAAGATATCTAGAGAGGGTGTAAATTTTTTTATTCGCAAAGAAAAAAGCCAGACTTATATGTTTATCTGTATTGTTGTTTAGCTTTAACGTTTTTTGGATATATTAAGCAAATACCTTGGATGTATTTTCTACTCCCGATATTTCTACCGGTGTTGAGATCGTCCTCCTTTTGTAATACAATTATTTTCGCTTTTAACCTTCGGTCGGGTGCAATACAAATGCTAACACGTTCGGGTGCAACTCATCTGTGAAATTAAATGTTGAATTTTTGCATAGGCTCAAGGAAAAGCTTATCAAATTGAACTTTTGGGTCATACAATGTTATATTAGAGTCTTTAAATAATTTCTTGTATTTCCTTGCAATTTCAACTAACCAAATGTCCAGTATTTCAGGAGGGAGTTGACGTTTGTTTTCCCGTAAGGTTCATTAGCAATGACAACTGTTGTTGATGAGAGCCTGAAATAATTCGACATTTTTGAAACAATATATTGGAAATAACGATCAATATCATTGAATTAGGGACTGGGACACAGGTATACGAACTTTTGCAGGTATGTAAAAAAATACTGAGGAAAAGTTGGGAAATCAAAAATGCAAACGTAATAGGGCGCAACTCATCTACCCGATTAACGTGCCCCTCACGTACATCAAAAGAGCACTAGAGAGAAAACCACTATACCCTAGTGTCAGTGGTAGGGAGCCAGAGATGTACTAGAGGTTCCACACCTTTCTCGGTAAAACCCGCACTTCGACACAAAACAATATGGGTGCTTCATCTCACAGATTAGATGCGCCCGATGGAAGGTTAAAAACAGAAAAATGATCACGCAAGGGATAGAAAAACATAATAACGCTGTTTTGATTCAAATCGGGATGAAGTTATTAGTGAAATATTCCGAAATTAACGGAGCATACATTTAAACTAATGAAAAGTATTCGTTATTACTGATTTTGTTGTTCACTATTGACAGAATGATTAATTTCACTATTAAACATTTCTGTTTATAAATAATAGAAAATATGATCATGCTATTATTTAAAGGAAAATTCA
Organism: Araneus ventricosus; assembly: GCA_013235015.1. NCBI lineage: Eukaryota > Metazoa > Arthropoda > Arachnida > Araneae > Araneidae > Araneus > Araneus ventricosus. The sequence continues at coordinate 461,030 of BGPR01000376.1, read as the reverse complement.
CGATAAATCTAAGAATAAGGAGGGAAGCAGTTATTATTTTTTTAAGTTATCATTCAATTTTCTTTCCATACCATTTATTTGGCGAAGCATAGTCAAATTTGGCTCTTGTTCTATTAAACCTAGCTCAATCAACAAATGATGTCTTTATAGGGCTTTTTATTCTTATTTCTATCAAGTGCATGAACACGAAAAGTAGAAGTCTTTTTACTTGATTTTTGTTTATCTTGTGCATTGAAGTAAATGGGGAACAAATGTGTGTGAAGAAACTAAATTTACATAGAAATAGAAAGTTCTGAAGATTTTACATTTGTGGCAGAAAATAATTAATACAAAAGTTCCTAAAGTAATAACATTTTTTTGCGTAACTTGATAATGTGACAAAAGATTTGCGCATGTGTTTTCACGACAGATTATCACTCCCTCAACTTTTAATAATGAAACTTATCTGACAGCTGAAAGGTCCCTGGTTCATCGCGGACTTCACCTGTATTTGTAGTCAATGCAATAAGTTCAAATTTGAAGTTCTCACGACTATTTGCCTTTCTTGTTAACTTGATAATGTTTTCAAACTGGCGTACTAACTGTAAATTGTGAGATGTGAAAATCGTTACGTTAAAAAATCAAAAGAAGGAAACTAGTACTATAAAGAGTTGCTATAATACAGATGGTCAGAGAGAGGAACGAACACAGAGACAGGCTGGCATTTTTCTGTAAATTCTGTGATATAAAAATCCTTTCGCATATAATGCAACGACTGATGCAATCAAGTCAGATGAAGACAAGATAGTAATCCAGAATTAAGGATATCCGTCCTGCCTAAGCATCCGGATATAACTGATGCTATGCCGAGGAAAAACTGCTCCAACAAGTAACCAGGCCGACATGGTGGAGCTTCCTCCTACAGATACAACCGACATCCACCACCACCCAAACACATGAACTAACCACGCCAAGCTCCAACAATTAGCCGTCTTTAGAGGGTTGTTCTTGATCGTAAAACAATTTTTAAGGCTCATAATTTTGAAAGCGTCCAGACAATTTAAAACACAAGGCCCGCAAAAAATTTTAAGATTAGGTAATTAGTCAGAATTGATTAAAGGTCCACTATTTTAATATCCAAGTATCTCAAGAGCCTCCACTACGTAACTACCTATCCAGACTAGCATCTCCAGCCTTGGGCTGCCGAATTCCGTCGGCAAATCTTTATTAATTTCACTCTTAACGTAGAGCTAAACTTTAGCAAAATTCAACCAAAGACTAGGATAAAATGTCCTGAACCATCAGGCGAAGTTCAAGTTTGGCTTCTGGACGGGCAACCAAGTCCAAAATACTCATTTTATGAAATTCCCATGGAAAATATTTCAATCTAATATATTTGTAATTGGGACAACCATAAAAATAATGGCTTACTGTACCACAGTCTCGCCCACAGTAGACAAGATAGACGAATCAAGCCTAAAACATTCTTATGTTACTATGTTGCTGACTAGAAATTTGAAATTAATTTTTTTTAAGATTTCTACTAAGAGCATTAAAACTTAAGCAAATCTTTTGATAGCATTTGTTACGAGTAAATTTCTTCCTCTTTTATGCATTTTCGTCACTGTATGCAAAATTACACTCTGCAGCATACGCTAATGCTTTGTATTCTACACATATTTCATTTTTTTGTACTTTGCCTATTTCCCCTCAAAATCTTTCAGCTGTATAGCTATACGTTTCGGTGCCGGGAGCTAGTAAGCTTGCGTTGCTCTATTCATCTATAGCAATACCAATTTGGTGGAAATGGTATGGCTTCCGTCGAAATGGTGCGCCCGGGGCAACGGCAACCTTCCCCCACGTTTTAACTTAGCAACTGAAATTTGTACTTCGAACTGCGAATCACAAGTATTTGCTTATCGCTTTTTTTCTCTCGTTGAAATTTGATAACAGCAGTATCATAATTAAAACTGCAAGTTTAAATCATATGCTATTATTGATTTTCTTTAAAACATTTTTTACGCTCCAAAGTAATGAATTGTTAGTCTCTAAACGACGAAGCGTGGGGATATTGATAAGTATTTTGTCTAAGAGTATTCTCATCTTTGAAACCATAATTATTCACTATATTTCGCATGATGAAAACAGAGAATCTTATTAATTTTTTTAACAATTACAGGTTCTTCATACAATAGTTGCAGGTACTTATTGCATTAACATCTCGCGTTTTGTTTTATTATATAGAGTTCAAATGCATATTTTCTCAACGGCTGCATGTGTCTCAACTTATTTTTAAAGTTGGGTTAGAGTGGTCTGGTTGAGAAGTCTCAGCTTCGGAATTGGAAGGTAGTAAGTTTGATACTCGATTTCAACACAGATTTGCCAAGCATGTTGGCCTATAGGACGTTAATTCTGTGAGGGTTAAAGTACTCCTGCTGGTGTGGAGTGGAAGTTTTCAGAGGGGATATCGGATTAGCTATTGTCCTTGTTATAAAGCAAGGCTGCAAAATAACGAGTTCAACCCCAAAATATCTATCTTGTAGCTTCAAAACGGGATGCTAATCTAACTAAATCAAACTAAGAAAGCAACCCATTAACTTTTTAACAAAGAAAAGCATTTATTTTGTGAATTATGTTAATTTAGATCTTATTTTTATCACTTTATCAGTAGCTTATCTTGTTAATTAATACTTTCCAAAGAGGAAAAACACTGAAAAAAGAATATTAAATTAAGTACGTTACTTGAAAAAATATTAGTGTGGATTCAAAAAGTTTCAGATTATGAAATAAAAATATCTGAAAATTCAAAAAATTCATCGCGAGAATGGGACTAATTTAAAAGATTGATTATTACTGGCGAATATACACACCTTTTTGCAATAAACAATTCATTAATAGTACTGTAAGAGATTCTTATTAAAGCATTATTGCTTAGCCAAGAAACCTCTAACGACATCCCTCACTTTAAGTGGAATTCTCATTATACTTCTCTGGGAGTGATATATTTTTCTCGAGCATTGAAAGCAGTGGGGAATCGGGTTCTTTGTGTGATGTCTACTGAAGAGTCAGCACTTCGCGGTTCGTTTAGTTCTCCTTCATTTCAGCACGTTCCCTGTATTAGATACTGTCATCAGACTTGGGAAGAAAAACGCCTCGCATTCCTGAATTTCTCAAGATAATGAACTGCCTTAGCTTGGCAGTCAGCATCTTCTTTTGCGATTTGACAGACTCAATATCGCGTGTGTCAAGCCACTTTCTTATCTTTTTCGGGCCATTTTTTTCTTCCTTGCTTCACAAGGTTATGGTTCGACCTTTTTAGTTAAGAAAACTTTTCATCTTTCGATGCAGTTCTGTGAAATGCATTTCGCAATATTAATCGAAAGTTTCTTTTTTCAAAAAAAGAAGCATTTCAGTTACTTTAAACCTATTTTCAATTAAAGTGAAAGTGAATCTGACTTTTTGATGCTGATATTCGAGAATGGAAATGAGAAAAAATTTATAAATAAAAGTCGATCGAAAAAAGTAAATATTTTTTAAGGCAAAGCTATACTTGAGGTGGCTTATTCTAAAGGAAGAAGATAAAAATTGCTTAACCAATTCCTACATAATCTTAATGCAGTTTTATAGTAAGGGCTTGCAGATAAAAAATGCACGTTTTATTGTTATTTCGAACTACATTTTTTTTTATAAAAAAACACTTCAGCCATTCTTTGTATTCAGTCAATTATTAAACTGAAAACTAATTATTTTTGTCTCCGACTTGGTTAATGTTTTTGTTACGTTTCAATTATTTTATAAAATGTATGATTAAATCTTGTAACTTAATTAAAAAAGATTCTGTACGAAATGAATTTATTTAATATTGTTTCTGAAAATAGGAAACATTTATATCGATAGAATACATCTTGAAACATATTAAATAAATATGCAATCTTTCTTTTTACTATCGGTACATTTGAATACTGGCAAAAATGTATAAAAATTAAAATATAAAAAGAGGTGGATGAATTTTTCAAGTTTTCGAAAACCTGTTTATGATTGTTAAATTCGGAGTATAGTCAGAACTAGGAAGAGAAATCCTATAATACATGAATGTTACGACATACTTTTTGCAAAGAAATTAATTTATAAAATGGCGAAATGAAAAGTTACTTATTTATTTGAATTCAATCATTTTAAACAATTAGGTAAATAACTCGCTTCTAAAACCTTGATATATCTAAAAACTATACTGTTCATGTTTAAATCATCTATTCTAGCCAAAGGATTCGCAATTTATAAGTAAACGAAGAAAATACATTAAAGTAGTTCTGATGGAAAGATTTTCGAATATATGAGAAATCTTTGAGGTTCTTCATGTTAGTTTCAAAGTTCTTAATAGTGAAATAATATATCATCAACTTTAAAATAAAGCATTTTCGAAGTGATCGAAAGAGCAATCTGTTATTGAAAATGAAAGAGAAAGATACAAAGTTTTAAAATATGAGGCTTTTGATTAACAATTTCACTAGACGAAGGAAGGGTGTTTAAAGAGGAATATCACCAAAATGAAGCTCCAGACTAATTTCAAACTCTTAGTTTAAAATCATAAAATGTATTTGCTTGCCTTTAATGGTTTGAAAGCTAGTCTATGCCTTTCTGTAATTCGAAACCAGTACCATCTCAGCATTTTACATAGGCATCGATTTTCAATTCCCAAACAAAGGATTTGGGCCTTCGTGCGCAGTAAAAATAAAGTCTTTCTTACGACTAATGGATTCCTTGTTTCCAGGAAACAATTTTATCTTACTGATTGCTAAAATGGTGCAGAGTTTCAGCTCTTTTGCTTTCATTTAGCTTCCTATTCGCCCTATGTGTTTCTATTATCACGACATAACGTCTTACATTGTTATACTGTCGTACGATATTTCTCATAGTGATAATGTATTTTGAAGAGTCATTTATGTTCACTATTCAGTGGGTAAAGTAATTTATTGTAACATTGTATAAACATTTAGATAAGTTACATTTACATAAACACATTCTGATTCAAAATGTAGATTATTCAAGTAGAAAGAATTCACCAACTTGAATTGGAAATTGCGATCAATACGATAATTAAAGATGATAAAAACTCAGTTTTCGCTATACACACTACAAGTGGGTTTGCACATACGTAAGCACGGGTTTTGATTTAATTACAGGAAAAGCAGCTATCTGATTTTTGTATGATAC
>BGPR01000376.1:400052-455692 GCA_013235015.1 Araneus ventricosus | reverse complement strand
TTAAAGTAAAGAGGAGCGTGGAACGTTGGAACTGTGATCATAAAAACTTCATCCATAGTTGAAGAGTGCGACTCGTTAATAAATTTAAATTCGTAATAATGATTCATAAAAAATCTTTCATTAGCACAGCTAATTTTCAGTTTGATAGAACCAATGCTTTAATAATAAAAATCATGTTTTTTCTTATTTTTTATTTTGAGAAATCGTTCGACTATCGCTACATATTATTCTTTTTATATAGTGAAATACCTTTTTCCATTACAAACTGAATTAAAGCGACAAGAAATGACAAATTTCTTAAACATACTTCAAAATCATTTCGTTCATTTGAACCATCTGCTTATTATTCCGGTAAAATTAAAAATAAACAGCTTACATTCATTTGCAAACATTTATCATCTTCAAGTACCCTTTGCGATAGGTAGTTAAGTGGTACAAGACCAAATTTTGTCCATAAATGGTAACCAAGTCACCCGACAAACTGTTTTTAAAAGCGTTTGCAGCGAACTGCAAGCTTAGGGAAAATTCAGCGTCTCAAAATTAATTCATTCATCTAAATAACGGAATCCAGTCTTAAAGTAAAGAGGAGCGCGGAACGTTGGAACTGTGATCATAAAAACTTCATCCATAGTTGAAGAGCGCGACTCGTGGCACATACACACTTTAAAACATTTGTGCCACTTTCGCTTGATTGAAATCCTTGAGCTCGGAAGCTGAGGAAAATTTTCACTCCGATGAAAGATGCGGTGCTTTGCTAAGTGTCACGCTGTTTTTCGCTCTAAGCACCAAACATAAATTCATCGTCAGAGGTCCGCCAATAAAACTGAAATCGATTGATTTGTCTTTCCGTACAACACATTTTCTGGATTAACCATGGAGAGGGAGGAGGAAGGTTGCACCAACTTCGAGTGGGTGTTTTACTTTGCTTCGTTGGTTTTCAGTGTTCGTCTTTTTGAATGTTAAATATAAATCCTACTTAAACCAGGGAAGAAGTCGGTTTGAAAGAACGAGTGTTCAATTGAATATTTGTAGGGAAAAAAGGAAATTGAAATGCTTCAATACGCCAGCTTCAAGCTATTTTTTTCTCTCGAAAGAAAAATTTCCCTGCTAATATAAAATGCCTTTGAAATGGATATTTTATGTAAGATACTGAATTTCTTGTTTGCGCTTGGGGAAAATATTTCTGACGTTTTATTCGCCTACAAGATAAGCAGTTTTTTTCATTAGTTTACAACCTAATGGAATTTATTAAGATTTTAATTCCCGCGAGTAGAAAATTTTGATGTTTAAATTCTTGTTGTTGTTCTTTAACATTTTAATATTTTTACTTTTTCGTATACGAAGAACATGAAGAGAAATAAGAGTATTCGTCATATCCGATCACAAGATGAATTTCCACGTATTAAACCTTTTCGTGTCTGAAGAAGACATTTTTGGAATTATCTCTGTCTGTGATTACGATAACTCAATAATAAAACAAGCTAAATGGGTGAAATTTGGCATATGTTTTTTACATCAAAATTTGTGTAGACTTGTATCAAGTTTAGGACAAAATCTATCAAAGGGAAGTCTGTATGTATGTATATGTCCGTCCGCGTGCATGTGAACACTATAATTCAAAAATGCAACAAGCTAGATAGATGAAATTCCATATAATTGTAGATTTGTATTATCGATATAATTGTAGATTTGTATCAACTACTGAAACACATATTGTCCTGAGGTTGACTGCCTGTCTACTCTCGCGAATGAGAACATAACTCGTAAACGTAATGAGCTACATTAATGAAATATGGTATGTGATCTTGACACCAAAATTGTATATCGTCATTAAATTTTTAATCTCTGTGGTCAAAGGAAATATGTCCAAAATGCATACTTGATTCTCTTCATTGTACTGCGAATCTAAATTCTAAAAGCGCCATATTGTGTAAGCAAGCTTTATAATCCGTAAAAGATATCGTGAAAGATGTGAACCGTAAAAGATGAAAAGAGATTCGTTTGTAAATAATTGATAAAAAAATCTGATGTTAGCCTTATATCTTGTATGAGTATGTTTTTTTATTACTTCAAATATGTCATCCCTAAATTGAGTTCTGAAAGATAATTATCGAATTATTTTTGTTCATTTAAAAAGTTTTAAAAAGCTGAAAAACTTTGTATGCAAATGATTTTCCTTCTATGACTATCATTCACCGTTTCCTTCCTCTTGGGAGGCCTCTATGCTTGTTTCCTCCCCCCTCCGACAGTTTGTCCCGTTTCTTACAAATAAAAATTACTGACTCTGCGAAGAAAAGTCTCTTTGTAGGACTTAGAATTCGTGTTCCTGGGAAAATAGGTTTTGCTGTTTGCAAACTACAACTGTAGAATTCTTTATCTAATCCCTTGTGACAAACTTATAGCCTAGAAGCCATCTAAAATTGTTCTTTCCTGCAGTTAAACCAGATTCACCCTTATTTTCCTGACCTTTTGAACTAGAAATTGCTATGTTTTCTAGCGTTTGTAGCGGGGTTCTGAAATTAGTTTGTCATCGGTACCCCGGAAAAAGTGTCGAATCGGGACTAAACTTACGCCAAGAAAAAGTGCATAAATCTATCATTTAACATCTTTGCAAACAGATTTGTTTACGTGTGTTCTATTGGATCCTGGTCTTTTTAGGGTTGTAATATTAATTGCAAGAGACATCATATAATTTGACATAATTTTGGATTTTGGCCCGCCAAAGAGGAGTTTATAAACTAAAAACTGGGAGGGGGAGAAAGAATTTTTTTTGGGGGGGTTCTCTCTTGAGAAGGATGATGCAGGGGACTTAGGAAGAATATCGGGGTTTTTCACCGGCTCATCGCCGACGCGGTGAGGCATCCCCAAAAAGTCCGGGAATGAGTGAAGAAGGTGATTTGCGTGTATGCCAGCCTAGAAAAGTTTTCCGAGGCGCTTTTGATGAGAGCCGCGGTGACGAAAAGGTTTTTTTTTGGAGGAGTTTTCTCTTGACGGAGCCTTGCGGGCTGTGAGGGTTTAAAGTCACGCTCTTCATCATATGTGCTGTGACGATGCGTGAGGTTGAATGTGGACGTAAAATCTAAGACGACGGGGCAGAGTTACGACGAAGCCTGAAAATTTAAAGTTGGCATTCGCTTATTTATAAAAAAAACTAGAGAGTCAAATGCAATAGCCACGAAGGCTCAACATGTTACATCTCACATTCATTTTGTAACATCCATGCTTGGGGAGCTGGTCGGGTCACCGGGCTTCACCTCTCTCGACAGCCGGGACTTGAATAATCAGGTCTTTTATCATGAGCAAAGACCATTTGTGAACCCCAGGTGCCTAGCTAATTGTCGATTATGATTACCGAGTGGGTTCCTGCCTCCCATGTTCCCTCTCCAACTCCTCCAGATAAGTTTTTCTCTTCATATTAAATTTTGTTATTTATTATTTTAATGTATCGCGTAGAAATGTTTAGTTCGAAGAAAATTTGAAACTCGAACAAATTATTTTGGGTAGTCCTTGTTAAAATTGCACTAAGTTTAGGGATTAAGTAATTGATTGAATAATTATTCTATAAATTGTAAGCCCGTATCTATGATTTCATGTTACAGAAGGAAACTAAGCTAGGGATGAGTTTCTCAGTAAAATATTTAATTGTATATATATATAATATGAATTGAATAATTTTGGTAAAATAGGTTTCTATGACATGAATTTTAGTAAGATTCAATGTAAATGCATTGCTTCATATATATATTGTCCTTGCATTAGTAATATTGTATTGTTTTACATAAAATGTAATAATTAAGGTTCCATGACAATTGAATTACGTAGTTAATTAATTAATACTTATTGTCACTATTTACTAGATAGGCAAGACATGACTTATTATATTAATATTTTTCAGAAGTTTTATATATAAATATGCTTATAAAAATTAGTGTTATCACTAAGAAAATAAGATAGTTAGGTGTTAGTTTATGGATCACTATGATATTTGTAAATGAGTGTGTTTTAGTAGGAAGAAAAATGCTTATACGTGTAGTTATATTGTTAAATAGTGAAAAAACAACTAGTTTAATATTAGGGCGAGTTGATATAGTGTTAACAAGAATGTGAATCAAAATAAAAGATGAAGTTAGTTAAAAATCAACCTATAAATTAAACTGTTAATGGCCACTATTTAAAACTTCTTTATTAATGAGCAAATGTTAATGAGATAAATTTAATGATGAGGATGCAGTAAAAATTGCTGAATGTGAATGAGGTTAATAAATAAAATCCTTATATATTATACTGGGTCGACCCTATCTGATATATTGAATCATATATATATATATATATATATATATATATATAATATGTGTTCCTTTCTGTTTTAGTATTCATATTTATGTGAAGTGGTAATTTTGATTATGAGGTAAATGAGATATGAGTATTCAGTTTGTAAGTTGGTAGGGGAAATTTTGATATAAATAAATGTTGTAATATAAAGTAATTTGGTCTCTTATTTTTCTTCACTGCCTTAATGACACTGATGGAGGTACTATTTGGAATGAACCTGGGTAAATCTTAAATTAGAATATCTAAATTAAAACACAACGCAATTGATATTCTTATAATTTTACTTGGAATGAATATGAAAATTAATTTAGAGATAAAATTGAGAACTTAAATTAAGTCTAGCTTTGCCTTTGCTAATTCTCAGTGTCTGAATTTCTGATTAATTGATTTCAGTTGTAAGTTTGTCTCATCATGTGATATGAAAGTTTGATTTTTAATGCTTGAGTATATTAGAAAATTAAGTGGTAGATTGTGACTAGAGATGTATTAGTATTTTAGGTGATCAAATGCTATTAAAACTTGCTTTGCATAAGTAAATATATTCAATATCTAACATTCTTATAAATCAGTCAGGAAGTAAGTTGAGAAATAGGAGTATTGTTTATTGAGATAACCTAGATACTGAGTGTTAAAAGGTATAATTAGCTAATATCTAAAAGTTAAAAATTTTGACGACATTATAAAAAGTAAAAAGCTTCACAACAAAATGAGAACGTGATAACTCGTAAACGCAATGAGCTACATTAATGAAATATGGTATGTGATCTTGACACGAAAATTGTATAGCATCAGTAAATGTTTAATTTTGGGGGGCAAAGGAAATATACTATATGCCCAAAAGTATCCGGACACTTTCAGATTTTCACATTTTTTAGAATTTCTCCGGAAAGGTTTAACTGACTGTCTTTAAACTTCGAACATGTGAAGAATAGACTGTAACTCACATTTTACATTGAAGATTCGATCCTGAGGGTATTTTTGGGACCGTCTACAAACTGATGAAGACAAAAACATTTTTTGGCCCACCCCGCTTCACAGAATACCGATAACAAGATGAAACTTTCATAAATTGTTATGTTTAATGTGCATAATATTTACAGGAATTTTCGTAAACTCAGTACAAATATTTGGGAAGATGTAAAGGTTTTCTTTAAAAATCCCAAATTTTCACGCCTGTCTTTTGCTTATAACATGCAGAGTTTTCTCTTATATTGTACGAAACTTACAGAAAAATTGACTATGTTAGAGAATCCTTTTGCAAAAATTTGGAAAATAATTTTTGAATATGACAGGAAATATGAGCATTTTTAGTAAATAATGGTTCACTGCGCATGCGCGAAACATAGCGTAATTTTTCTTTCACAGCTTTAAAGCCAGATATATAGGGCGACTTATATAAAAAATTCAGTTCAATATCATTAGTATTCAGAAAGATATCGGCATTACACCGAGCAAAATTTTAGCTCCTGTCGAAGAGAAGCTAAAAGATGAAGGGTTATACACAAATTGATATTTTTTAAACTTATTTCTTTAAATAGTTATATTGAATTGTATAGTGGTTAGAATTTGCTGAATACCCGCGTGTGTTTTTATGTATATATATTTATAAAAGAGAAGTCACTCACTGACTCATAAACGAAATTCCCAAACCACTGGGACTACAAATATGGTAGGTGGTTGCTTCTTGGGTAGTAGATGTTCACCAAGAAAGGATTTTTCGAAATTTTAAACTGAATTTTAATTCATTAAAAATGGCCGTTTTTCCGCAAAAACTTCGGAGCATATTATCGCACAAAATCCATTTTAACATCATCTTAAAGTTCAAAAAAGTAGCTTTCATTGATACCAATATCATTTCCACGCAATATTCCGTTTAATTTTAATTAATTTTGAAAATCTTTTCAAATGTGCTCCAGAGTCAGTTGACCTGGCAGCAGTATCATCATGCAGCCAGAGGGAAAAACCAAGAATGGAGTATATGAAAAGGTCCAGGTGCATTAATATCTTGAAAAATGTGGAAATACAAAAGGTCCCAATAAGTAGTCTACGCGAGCGAAGTCGCGAGTATCAGCTAGTAGCTTATAAGCACAGCTCTAATATGGAGCAGTTGTGGTAAAAAACAAGTATTTGCTTTCCCCCTTTCAACTCATTAGAAGACAAAACAGATCATTCTTATCAATCACTCGTGGAACTACTTATTCTTGTCTTTTCTTATTAATAATCAATCAATCATCACACATGTAGTGATCCAATAGGATAGAGGAGTAAAACGATATGCACTGTAATTAAAGTATCCTCAGATTAGATCCGCAGGTGGAGGAAATTCTAATGAGTTATTGGTGCCACATTTATACCAGTCCCGTACTAAAAGAAAAAAATCTGGTAGTGCAGCACTTGCAAAGAAATAATAAATAAAATGCTTTATATTTAATAGCAAAATTGAGTTTTGCAATAAGGAACATGATTTATAGTTTCAAGTTCTTCTGTACTTGCGAACTAATATGTATGTGCATACAATGCATTCGAATTCATGAAACACCTCCTTTTACACCAGTTACGCCATTAACTTCTCTGCTGCAAGATTCATTATTTCGAAAATGTGAGGATTTCCTCCTTGTAGAGATTAAATTTGAGCTGAAGCCGAAACTTATTATTTGCCGATATATTGAACATCCCTATGAAGGTAATTAAATTTTCATTTGAAAAACGGCACTACACGCGATATTAATAGTTACAGATATCCGTATCTTTCTTTTAACCTTCCAACAACTTCGCCAGTTGCAGCAGTTCGCTTTCTGTAACCCTTCCAAATCCAAAATCAATATCTATTTGAAAGCTTTCTTTCTCTCTTCCGGCGTTTGCATTTGCCTTTCGATGCAAAAAATGTCTCCAATCCTCTCACAATATTTCCAATTTGGCTGGATAAGTGTCTAACTTGACCTTCCAGTAAAGATTGCGTTGCCAACTAAAAGAAGATAAACCCTTATTCTTCCCCCAAGCTTATCCAACGGGAAATTTTGACGCACACTATCCGATCGTCACGAATATCTGAACCAGCAGAAAGGCTGTGAGAATTCTTACCCAAGATATATTCGCAGCCAGATGGTGAGACATTTTATCCTCGTCGGTCATCATAACGATTGACTTTCAGTCATCAATCACAGATCGTGTCCCTTTTTTTCAGCTATAGAGATGACAGTTTAGCCGAGATCTCTTCTTCCCTTAAATGTTAAGGAGAAACGTAATAGTTTGAGATAAATCTATCAAATGGACGTCGATGTTGTTCCTCTTGATGAGAGACTGAGGTAGGATCAATTAATGCAGAAAGAATAATTCAGACATCTGATGAAGCGGTAATCTCGGTGTATGTGAAGTAAAGGGAAATTAAGAAATTACCTATACTTGTCGGCGCTTTCCATAACACAGAACAGGTAAAAGCTCTTAAGAAACAAATTCCAATGCATCTAACCTTCTGCAATACATGGTAATAATAGTTCCAACCTTTTCTTTTCAACGATACTGATGCTGATAAAGTAGAATTCTTTCTGTGTGTATGGGCTGGTACAAATACTGTACCACTAAACAATCAGAATTTCTACCCTCACTCAGAACTAATCTGCCATCCAATCAACTTCAAGCCGCGGTGGTCTGGTAGCAAGGTCTCGGATTCGGTACTGGAGGGTTACAGGTTCGAAACCCAATTCCGCCCATGATCTGTAGAGTATAGGGAGCTGGTGCTCGTTAAATCTGACGTCGAGGGTTAAACAACCTCCAGATGGTGTGGGCTAGAATGCCCACGCTTGCCCGGCCTACTCATAGGGGTGTAAAGCTCTGAACGGGCCGGCGAATTGAAGTTTGGAGGGGAGAGTGACTGTTCAATTGTCGTTCTCGTCATCTGATCATGATTCAAAATTACTAGGGTCCATCACAAAATAGCTCTCGTGTTTCTTCAAAGAGGGGGTTAATATAACTAAAGTAAAATTCAATAAACCAGAAATATAGAGTTTACTTCTGTGTTCTACTGAATCCCCCATGTATGACCGCTGGATCTTTTGCTAATGGGAAAAGATAAGAATACGTAATCAAACGAGGGAATGAAATTAACAACGGTTCTTATCATCTAATGATTTTTATAAGGAGGATAACACTTTTTATGTTTCACTATCAGAATTCTCATTCTGTTATAAAAGGATATATTGATACTATTTCATCCTCCTATGATCGAAAGTTTAATAAATATATATTAAATGATACCTTTTTACTCGCATAGTATAAAAATATAAGAACTTTGTGTGAAATTCATGTTATAGTATTTCTCAAACATTTATATTGTTCCGAATCGTCAATTATGATAGTAAATTAGTATTGGTTGTTGAAATCTTTAAGAAAGAGGGTAATATTTTGTCTGTTGCTTATAAGTCTAAGAAAGGGCCCATTCTGCCAAATAATAAATTTGATTTTAAGCAAAGCATTCCTTTTAAAAAAAACAAATACAAGTAAATGAATAAAAAAAGATAAATTTTTTTAAGAGATTTAAAAAAAAAATTAAACTTTCCATTAAACAGAATGGCACTAAAATGCAGCCACTTCCAATAAAATACGAAAAAATAGATACTGGAATATGTACAGAAAATTTATAAACAAAAGAGACGCAAATAACAATAATAAAAACAATCTGTTGCGCGCAAACGCAGTAGCATCCAGGAAAATTGCAATAACAAAGATACAAAATTAATTGACGGAAAACCAAACTTTAAAAATGGAACATAATAAAATTAAAGAAATAAGATTGAAAGAACAAAGGAATAAGAATCCAAATGGGGAACGTTTTCAAAGGCCACTCGCCTTTTAGATTCTAAATAAAATGGTGGGGATAAATTTTATGTCGAGGAAACGACTTTAAAGTCAAATTAAAGTTCTCTCTGTGGCCTGAATTTATCCCAGAGATTAAAAGCAAAAGCAAGAAAAAATCCTTCATTCAACTAAAAACCTTCAAAAAGTCTTTTTTAACAAAGCCAGAAAAAAGATAAAGAGGCTTAAAAACTCTGAAAATTATCTCTAAAATGGAATTAACTACTACAGACAATCTTGTGGTATTCCTATGGGTATTTGTTTTTCCAGTGAATTGGCTAATGTCTTTCTTCACACCTTCGAAAGAGAATTCATTAAAGATGGGTTAAAGTTTTCGTTATATTGATGACTTGATTGTATTTAATTTTAATGACTTTGAATCTATGGTTAATAGCTATCCGAAAGAGCTTAAATTAAACAAAACCAATATTAATACTAAAAAATGCAATTATTTGAATTTGGTAATTGAAATTGTAGATTCAGGTGTTTCGGTAGGCGTGTATGATAAAAGAAATGACTTTAACTTCAGGGCTATTACACTTTGTGACTTCCACACTAATCTCAATCTAAAAGTTTTAAAAAATACTATCCATGTTCAAATTAACAGAATCAAAAATATTTGCAATAACCATTCTGCTTTTGTCACAGCTATTGATAATTTAAATAATAATTTAAAATTAAACGGTTGCCCTGGGAATTTCTTTAATTATAAAATTTAATTAAATTAAAGGAATTATGAAATTCTTAATTTTTTGGTTTTTAATTTAATTCGTGTTTCTCTCAAAAGACGGAGCTAGGTTCTCTGACCTGTATATTAACCTCCTTTGTTCTAGATATGTTTAGTTAGCGTCTTATTTGCTTATATGGCAGAAGGTAATGTTTTTAAGCCTTTTTCTCTTTTTCTGGATTTGTTTAAAATGACTTTTTGAAGCTTTTTCTTTGAATGAAGGTTATTTTCCTGCTTTTGTTTTTAATCTCTGGGATAAATTCTGGCCAAAGAGGGAACTTTAATATGACCTTAAAGTCGTTTCCTCGACATAAAATTTATCCCCACCATTTTATTTAGAATCTAAAAGACGAGTGGCCTTTGAAAACGTTCCCCATTTGGATTCTTATTCCTTTGTTCTTTCAATCTTATTTCTTTAATTTTATTGTGTTCCATTTTTAAAGTTTGGTTTTCCGTCAATTAATTTTGTATCTTCTGTTATTGCAATTTTCCTGGATGCTGCTGAGTTTGCACGCAGCAGATTAATTGTTATCTGTGTCTGTTTTCTTTATTACTTTTCTGTACATATTCTAGTATGTATTCCTTTTTAGACCTATTTAAAATCAAAGCGCTGTCACATTATGTCAAAATAATTTGATAATTATGCTAATAACTTTAGGGAGTGGGATGATGGCTCTTAAGAGATGCATTGACACGAACCCAATATGACAGGCAAAAATTCCTTTTTTCAATATTTTTTCCTATTTTTCGTATCTATCTACAAAATTTTTCAAAGAGGTTCATTCATTTTCTTTTCAATTTAATTATTTTGGTTTTAAAAGTCTGTATGAATAGGTATTCATTTTTATTTATTTTCATATCGCATAATATTTGATTAATACGATCTATAAATTCCATATTGAGAAATAAAATTTAGCATCTAACTTGATTGCAGTACCGGCTTGTAGGGGAGGCCGAGGGAGGACAGTCGCCTCCCTACTTTTTGTGGGAAAAAGTAAATTTTTATTCATATTAACTGCCTGAAACAAAGAATTAGAAAAAAAGCAATAGTGCAAGGGAAAACTAGCTAATTTTGTAACTAAATTTTTAAATTTTGTTGTCTACCCCTATACTTCTGGGTGCTTTTAGATGTCCATAAATTTGCCCCTCCACTTATTTATCTTTGGACAAATAAACTGTCCTTTCAACGATGCAGTTGCACCTATCGGATCAAAGGAGTTTATCGAAAACTCTTCCATTTATATTGAGTCAACTAGCCCATTTCATTTTCTTTCATGATCAAATTGAATGTGGCTTTGAGAATACCTCTATGAAGTTCATCGTAAAGATCTTCGAACGTTATATACGGCGTTAGATGCAGTGGTTGCCGCTGTTAGATTCTTTATAAGTTTCTCTTTTTATAATTATTTAATGCACGGGGATACCCAGACATTTGTGAAATTGGTACTTCTTTTCATAAATTTAAAATGCTTCGGTTTCACAATAAGTACTTAGACACTTTTTGTTGTTCAATTTCTTTCATACGCCAATATTTCATATCCTGCTAATTTAAAACTCGTATATGTTGATGAAAAGTAAAATTAGACAATCATATTTTACGGATAAGTGTTTTGGTAAAAAGAATGGCTCACATTTCAAGGCGCTGGCACAATCCATGAAAAATTAGTTCCCTTCTTTCTTTACATAATCGTCTGGCTTAATACGTTTAATTTCATGAAGCTCTCATCCTCGCTTCCAAACAAGATGAATGCTTCCGGAGATCTGATAAACATCAGAGATATACCTTAGAAGGACATAAAACAATAAATCTCGGCGGAACTTTTCTTTAGTTTTTAATTCCTTCTTTCGAAGAATGGCTTCTGGCCGCACCACCCACTAAAGAACACACCCACTACTTCCTGGTATCCCCGAGTCCTCTTAAATCTAATTCTTCTCCAGAAACCTTTAAGATATCGTTCTTGCAGAGTGGATAATGAAATCTGAGCTTTTGCACCAGCCTCCCACCTATTAAAAGCACCAGATGGAGAACCGCCTCCCCTCTTCCTGATACATTGCACCTCTAGCGCCTCTAATGAGCTTCTTGATTAAGTGCTGCTCACTGATCCGGCATTTATCAAATCTAATTAGGCACACAACCGTGTCGTTTTCCATAGGCCTCCCATTATCATTTTATTAGTCAGCTGCAGGGGACAGCGAGCTTTTCTTTTACTCACTTTTCATGGTAGGTGTTCGGGCGTTTATTTTCATCGGAGTCCTGGAAAACGCCTAAAATAAACCAGTCTGTTTCGGCGTACTTTCGGCAGTGTCTTCTTTGGTGCAGACTTGGACTTTCTTGTAATTAGTACAAAAAATATTTTTTCTTTTCTCTACCTGTCTAACGTAATTTTTTTTGCACCTCATGCAATAAAGACGGCATACACATGTTTCACTTTGATTAAGCTTAGTTGAGTTACATTAACGCATCGTTTTGAAGCAACACGAGGTCTATTTTGAGATAGTCTTCGTAATTTTGAACCGTGATCAAATGATAAGGACGACTTCTCTCCCTTTCCAAAGTTCCACACTACACCAGTGAGAGGTTGTTTAGCTTTCGTTGCCAGACTTAACGTGCGCCAGACCCAAACGCACGGTAAATATTTGGCGGGATCTGTTTTCGAACCTGGAAACCTCAGGTACTGAAACCGAGAACTTCAACTTTGCCAATTTTGCTTTGTTTAAATTGCTAACTAAACCAAACTTTTGAGTTAATCTTCTTTGCGTTATCTATTTGCTACTAGGGCTGCGTTTGCCTCTTAGCAGAGTGCAGAAGTGGAAGTTCCGCCGTGCTTACGGGCCTGGTAAACTTTACATATGTTGAGGGTCAGGCGTCCACACTTTGGTGTGGTATGAGAGTTTGCAAAGAGGGATGGTGGCTCAGGTGTCGTACTCGTCATCTGGCCACGGTTCACAAGTACGAGGTTCGTCCAAAAATATCCTGGGAGTAGCTTGGAAGCGGGAAATCGATTTAACTGCAAAATTTAAATTTTTGTTACTCTTTCCTGCAATGCACACAATGCCAGCAAAATCATACAGGAATATTTCAACTCTGAATAAAGAGAAAATGGACAACAATGCAACAAAGAAAAACAAATAATGATAACGAATTAAATCACGTAGTTTTATGACCAATTAGCCCAATAACATCAGTCAAAAACATTGACATAAAGTAATTAACCCCCACCCCCAGCTCTCTATTCAATATTAATTCTGTTTGCATTTTCATGAATTTCTAATTAAGGAACGAAATGATGGCTCAAAAGTAATTAATTGCAAATAATTATTGTTAATCTTCATTACTTCCCCCCGTGTTCAATCCCTATGTGACTTATTTAACCCCTTCTTCGTCGGCGTCGCATATCATACGTTCGACTCTTTTGTGAACGTACGCTATTTAAATCCGTAATTAAATCAACGTAACAATTAATTTTAAATACAAAAATCACCTGATCACGCTTACATGTCTCAAGTATACTTCACCATCTTAAATAGATTAAAATAATCAAAAATATATTAAATGGGTGGTGGCATCTAATTCGGAGATTAAATAAAAACGTAAGGCATGGGGTTAACTAAGAGCACAAAATATGTTGAATGGAAGGGTAGCGAGAAGAAAAGAAACGTTACAAAAAATCTCAAAAGATGTGGGACCAAGGCTCGTCCACATATAGCCATAAAATTATTTACTAAAAAAATTGAAAAATTTAACTTCCTACAAGTTCTGCAGTATGAAACAATCAATGATTTAAAAAAAATTATAAAATTATTATTTAAAAAAGAAAGCAAAATTAAAACTGGAACAAGAAAAAATTTTTTTTAATATTATACAAAAAATTAAAATGAATAAAAGAATTTAATTGTAAAAAGAAATGAAGTTAGAAAAATTAGAAAAATTACGACAATGTTTAAGATGCGCGAAATATTTTGAATCCATTTCGAATAGTTTCTAGCCCTTGAAAAAGTGAACTAGAATGGATTCCTTGTTTTTGTTGTCTGCTTTTCGTTTACTTCAAATTACTATAGGATTGCTTGTATTACTTTCTTTTTTTAATTTTGACTTTATTGGTATATCTGTCTACAAGTTCTGCCATGGTTTTTGTGGTTAAGATTAAATAATTAATTTCCAAAATAATGCAAATATTCAATATTTAATCAAGCAAGCTTATTTGTGCTACTTATCTCATTATTTTTGTTTTCGGACTACTGTAGACGAACAGAAATCTACCATTTTCTAGTCATTAAAGACACATTTTGAATTTGATCACCGTTAGCTTTCATTCATGGAATTATGAGCATTTCAGGAGTTGAGCCAATGCCTTCAACCGATAAGTTTTTAAGAATGTAGCGAAAGAATGAATAATACTTTTCTTCATTATCCAATCTGTAAAGAAAACGGAATGAAATAATATGGTTCACTTTGCCTTCAGCAGTTGATATAATTAAAATATCGAAAGAAAGTTTAGTTGGATAAACTTTCTAGATAATTATTTGGCCGAAATAATTTTTAAGTAGCAAATATTAGTCAAAAAAAGTAACTTCAGACTTTAAAACTTTTATGTGGTTCGTTCATTTTGGTTTGCTTTTCATTTTTCAGTTTATTTTCTGAATAATTCGTTGAGGCTTATTTAAACGCTGTAAAAAGAAAGAGATGGATTTTTGTCTATATATTTAAATAGTTTGATCTGCCAAATAAGCAATCCAGAATATGTAGGATTTATAGCTTACAATCACTTTATCCCAAACGTAGGTGAAGTTTAAATTCTTTAACAATAACTTTCTTCAAAGGCCTCTAGCTTTTCTAATGAAGCGAGAAAAACAAATGCAATTTTTTGAAAACAAAACGACTTCGCGTTTTCAAAAATCCGAAAGCATATTTAACTGCAAATAACAGTTATTTTCTCTTCTCCTTCGCTTCATTGAAGCAAAATTTCTTTCTATAAAAAAGTAGCTTTTATAACCATCAATTATTTTATCAAAATCTATATTCTTTTGGTTATTTTGTGGCAAATGAAGACTAAGGATGCATACCAAGTATTTTGAAGTTGCGAGTTTAGCTTCCACTTCAAGCAATATAAAAATAAATGAAATAAATAAATAAAAATTAATTTGTGACATTCTTTATTTTAAATTGCAGATTGGAATAAACAGAGAATTTTTCAAACAAATGTTTATAATTTAGTTTAATTTTAAATTTTTTATGTTTAAAAATGTTTATGTTTAATCACTGATTTCACCCGTTTATAATGCAATCAAAATTTACGACAAACAAGTAAAATGAAAAACAACATGAAGACATGTCATCACAAATAACCGAGTAAAATCAAAATTGGGATCAACTGTTCCATTAAAATGGCTTTAAAGAATATCCATGTATTTATTAACTTGGAAAGAAGAATTGAATGCATTAAAATGTTTCGTATATTTAAATAATCTAAGAGATACATATTTTTGAATTATCTTTAACACTGATTTTAGGAAAGATAAGACAAAAACAAAGATTTTGATTACCATGCAGTGTAAATTTTGTTGAAAAACAGAATAAACCGTAAATAATGAGAATTATAAAAAAAAGTTTTTAAAAGTACGCATCTATCAATGCGCCAAATAGTAGAAAATGATTTTTTATCAAAATTTTGAAAGTCAAAATAAAATCGTAAATCTCGAGAATTTGAGGGAAATACTAAAAGTAAATTGGAATTTTAATTGCATTTAAATTTTTAATTTGTAATGAATAAGTCTTTTTCGCATGATATTCTCTGTAACTTAATTTTCATATAGCTTTTAATAAGCGCCTCACACTTTTACGATTTTGCTTTGACTTTCATATTTTTTATTAAAAAATAATTTTCCACTTTTTAGTGCACTGATAAAAACGTACGTTAAGAAACTTTTTTTTTATTTTTATTAGTTCAACTTTTTAGTCTTTAGCATATTTTATAATTCATTATTGTTAAATCTTGAAATCAATTCATTCTCAATTTCACTACAAGATGCCACATCTCGTATGAAATTAAAATGTAACTAAAATAAATCAATTAACTGATAGTTTAATTCTTGAAACATAAAGAAAGTGTATTTTCATCGCGAATACACAACTGAATAAAATTTCAAAATTCTAGTATTTCAGGAAGTGAGTAAAAGAATTAATCACAAAATTCCATGTTAACAAAAACAAACAAGTCCAGTTCAATAAAAGCATTTAATGATCGTTGCTTTTCACGATATATCGTTCAATAGTCTCGATTCTACAATAAACGCGATCAGATATTCGAAAGTATGCCGTATCGACCTGAGTGAACAACCAAAAATAATGGTATTGAAACCCCAAATACTCAAATACCGTCCTATCCTTACTCTAGGGTACAGCTTTATAAATGATCGTGTCTTCCATTGCAAGCAACGACTGATCTCGAAGGATCGAGTCCCCAAATCCCTTTCCACTTCGCACGCAAATGCCGAATCTTTTTCGATCCGAAACTGCGCGGTTTGATTCGTGGCCGTTTCTCAATAAAATGTAACAAAATATCTTCTAAAGTAGATGAGTTTGCAAATGTTTCAGATCGGTTACCAGAAGTATCTTTTTTACGGCAAGATTAAATTTGGACCATGAAAGAAGCAAGCATCTCTGTGAATGTTTGCTTCTGACTTGCATTTTGATATCTTCTCGGAAATACTGTTATCGAAAAGACTTCATTTCATAGAAACCGAATTCGTAATCCAACTTCAAGCGTTATGCATAAATAAAAATATGTAAATGCATATTAAAACATTTATAACAACATCAATTATCGCCATAACATAAAGAAAGCAGGAAGAAACCTTTTGTAAGAAAAGGTTATGCAATAAGAAATTATGCCCTGAGAGCAGGATATTATTATTGCCATATTTCTTTTTAAAGTTAATTACACACTTTTACTGAATTTGACTTGTTTTATGTTTGTAAAGATGGAGTTTTATAATCGATTTTTCCCTTACTTCCTGAAGTGCTAGATTTTTGAATTTTTGTACATTTGTGTGTTCTTAAAACAATACATCACTTTAATATTTTTGAAACTTTATTATCAGTGAATCGATTAATTTAATTAAATTTTGATTCCATACCTGTAGCGTCGCCATCTTTTTGCGAATTTGGGAGAAACTGATATCAAGATTCCATAATATTTACAAAAATTAATTATAAATTAAAAATTAAAAATAGAAAATAATAAAAGTAAAAAAAATATTCTACTTTTTATTACACTAATAAAAGTGTGTTTTTAAAAACTGTATTTTTAGAGTTAGTAGTTGCCATCGTATTACTTTACGCGAGAATGTGGTTTTGTTATATTGGCAATGACTAAGTGACAGCTTTGGAACTTTCATATGCCATGATTAGCAAAATGGGTGGATTCATTTCTACCAGTCAACTGTTGAATTTCAGCAGTCGTTGTGGCTAATATGTCTGCTTGATAGTTGCTTTCTGCCTCTTAGTGTCTTGCTGTTCACTTGTTGGGTTATTAAAACGCCATTTGGTTCACCACATTTTAATAGAATGCGTGGGTTTTACTAGACCTCATTTGAAACACTTTAGTTCCAGTAATTTTAATTTGGACTTTTTATTGGGTGAAACACCTCATCTTAATATTTTCTATTATCTTAAAGATAATGGCGTCGTTCATGGAATTTAACTTTTAGTCTTTTACATCATAATCCATTATTTGAATTCTGTGAATTTCGCTTTCCACCATTTTATAATAGTTTTTTTTTTTCGTGCCGAATAAATTTTAACCACAGTTTCTACGCAGCATATTCTATTTAAGGATCTTGAGCCAGAAAATACAAATCCAATCCAATTAAAATGCCCTTTTCTCTTTTATAAGTTTTTCTTGAAGTATTGATTCTTTAATGAGTCTTTTGAAAAAGAAGTTACATTTAATTCAATGCATCACATGGTATCGCTAGACTTCATCTGTTCCAGAACCGTTTGTCATAATTGCTTTTCAACCATCAGAATACCGTTTTGAAATTTCGTTTCCTTTAATGAAGTAAGAATAAAGCAGAAAAACTTGTATAAGTTCGAAAATTCACATGAAAATAATCCTTCTGGGATAAAATCAAAGACCACTTTCCTTCAAAATACCAAATTTCAACGATCTTACCTTAGTTTGACATGTCTATTTGTAACAGCATCTAGATTCATTGTCTTGGCTGATTCTTGTCTGAGAGAGTTAACAGAATTCGGAACATTTTTCTATTTTTGCACTTTAATACAATCTTCTTTTGATTTTTGTGTCCCATTAACTGTTATTTGAAATTTATTTTTTTAATTTAAAAAAAAGAAAACTGTGAATATTCGTGACATTTAGACAACATACCCCTTTGCGGGAAGCAGCTTCAATAATTTCTAAAGAAATAATTCTTCTTTTGCTCAAGTCAAAAGAAATAATTCTTCTTTTGCTCAAGTTGCGTAATTTATCTTTAAGAGATTGAGCCAAAAAGAGATTTTAAAAATTTGCTTACGCAAAAGCTTTGTACACTGCTTTATTATTTAGTATTAGAATAAATTAAATTTGTCATATTTTTGCCCTTTTAAGTTTTTTAAACTCATTATTATGCAAAAGGGAAAATATTTTATTAATTTTTTTTTTCTTATAGGTACAAAAAATGGTTTAATAAGCCTTCTTAAACAATTTTGAGCTATCCATTAAAAATAACACATTTACATTCTTTGTAAGGGTTAAGACAGGGAAAAAGTCCTTCCCTTTTATTAAGCGAACATGATTTGACACTCAAACTCATTTCAAATTCTATGAAAAGGAGATATTAATGCTGACATGTTTCGTTTTAAGTAAAAAAAGTTATAATGTTAAAGTTTTTAATCTAATTACCTTAGCACGATTAAATGTCAGAAAAATTAAATTCCAGTTTCTCAGAATATTTTGAATAAATTTTGAACATTGGTTTGTCCTTCATCGCATTATCTATTCTATTCCTGCTAATTTGCGTAAATACTTATCTAAAAAGTTAAGACTGTACATGTTTTTAAAGTAACCAACTTTCCTTTATTGAGCATTAAAATTCTAAATTCATTCTGCAATGTTGTTTCCATATCCATTTTCGCAATTAATGCGATTCTAATAGTGAATCTACTTGACTTTTTATGCTGAGGGGTGCACCAAAACTGAATAAAAACCAAAATTTTATTTATATAAATTTAACAAATATAATTAAAATTTAATTTCAAGAAATCTAATACATAGTCAACCCTTTATAAAAGATAATCTCGTTGTATTAAACTTTTTATCAATACTTTATCAAAAATATTGTAAAGGATATTATCTTGATAAAGAAAATACAAAAATCTTCTCACATTGTTGATTTTCATTTTGTTTGTACTGTATAACAAAAAATGCAGTCATTTTGGACATTTAAATGCGAATATATATATATATATATATATATATTTTGTTATGGAATTCATATAAAATCACCTCGCAAATTTGATTTTTTATGTCTTGAGCCTCTTTATATATCAAGGTATATTCATTTGACACATAGTAAATTTTATTTTAATTTTGGCACAAATCTGAAAAAAATCACTTTATTTTATTGAGACTACAACAAAACCATATTTTATTGTATCTCAACTGCTCCTATAGATTCTACAGAAAATACTCTATATTGTTACTTTCAAACGACTAAACATTTCAAAAACTAGCATTTGTCGAAAGAAGAAATGAAGTGAAAGAAAGAGAGATGTGAAAAGTAATCTAAGACTGGAGGATATAAAAAGAATTGGTATTTCGAGAAGTGTCTGTAGACAATCGTTTTTGTCCCAAAAAAAGGAGAACATCCATTTCGAGTGAACGAAACTTTTTATTGAAAACGGGGAAAATATTCTGACGAAGAATGAAATTTAGAAGCGCTCTAAAATCTAAATGAAATTTTCTATATCCTCTAGATTTTCTCTACTACCTAAAGCTTTACTTTGAAAAATGGCCCCAGCTTCGAGAGCTCTTTATTCCTCATCTTTGATTTCCGAGCTGAATATTAATCTGCACGATATATTTTGTCTTATTCGCATTGAAATTTTAATATTCTCTCAGCATCGAAATGATTGTCCCATTTTTTTAATTTTATTTCTATTCTATCATTTATCTCAAACCGTAATAGTAAGTTAATAAGTATGATGTAACTATATGAGTAAAATAAGCATTTTTATACCTTTCTATTTTATACAACTAACCTGCGCATGTGATGTTATATTGCTTTGTATTAAATTTTTAATATTGATTGGTTCATGGGCCACATTAACCCCTTAACCTACGAATTTATCTAACCTCCTAATTAGATGACGCCACCCATTTGGGATATTTTTATTTCAATGTATTTCAGATGATAAAGATTGCTTGAGACATTTAAGCGTGTCCAAGTGAGATTATTATTTAAAATTAACAGCTACCTTGACTTTATTACCGACTAGCTGTTACCCGCGACTTCGTGCGCGAAGAATTTGAATTGTTACTTTTTTTAAATTCACGAATGTGAATGTTTCGTTATATGTAGAAAGGGGAAATTAAAAGTTCTGATGGTTGATAATACATAATTGGACGACTAACAGGAGTGTACTGTATATGTGTCTGCTGTTACAGTTAGGTAAATTGTTTATATATGATAACACACTTTTGTATACGACGTTTTTTTGTTTCACGTTTTAAGCACCGATGTAGAGGTTCAGTGGGCTGGACACACGCGAACATGCCACATATAGTTACTAACGGAAAAAATATGATTTTTCCAAATGTACGCCTGCCCCTTTGAGTGTCTGACCCTGAGGCTGGCAAATGCTAATTTTAAAGGCAATTGTTACCTTTTGAACTGGGATGGTAAATCCTTCGGTATTATCGGAATGCGTAGAATTTAGCCCTCTCACATCTCGCTATGCCAGTGATATCAGTAGATAGCACGACTTTTGGTCCTAAGTGTGTAATTTGAAACCGTGTGCCATTGCGCAGTCTCGGTACATCGAGGTTCCGTATGAATAGTTCTGGCACACCGAATTTTAATCTCAGCTTGTCGGAAGGTATCCCTGACAATTCTATGGGGTTGAAGAACTCTACAGGATATGATTTTACTTGTTATTGACCATTAACGTATATACAGATAGATATTCTGTAATACATCCCTCCATTTGTGAAGCATTTGTTTTTCATTTATCTGACTTAAACTTTCATTAGTCAGTGCCAAAATTACCCAATCAACAAACAATCTCTATTCCTCTTATTATCTTGTTGGGAAGGATAAACCTTGCTTATCAGTTCCTCTGTACTGTGAACAATTTTGAAAAAGTCCCAATTTAATACACTGTTTGAATCTCTAGCAATCACCAAATCTATTTGGCAACTGTATCAAGCGCCAAGTTCGAATCAGTTCTTTCTTTAGTAAACAAAACGTTGAATTCCGTGTTCATTGGGTTTATGCAGTCTTTTCTTTTTAAATCGGTTGGAAAAAGCTCTTAAAGCATTAAAATTCGAAATGGAACTATTGTAATTAGCTAAATTGCTTGGTTTAGAATTTAACCGCCAGTGATTATCCATATCGTTTGGTTATAAATTTAACAGCCAAATAAATCTTGGGTGTCGATAAAAAGAGCGATAAAGAATTATTTTGGCAATCTTTCCATTAAATTAGGCTCTTATTTTAAGTAAACATTTAACGGTATTTTCCTTTAGTTATAATTAACTTTTTTTTCAAATTTTAATCCAAAAACTCTTGAAACTATATCATATCTATCATTAGTTTTCTGTCTCGACGTCTATTTTTTCAGTTATTATTCCACAAATTAATTATTTATTTCTTTTCTCAGCAAGATCACGTGATGCTTGACTTTAAAAATAAGTTATTTCAAATGCTTCAGCTTTTCTGAAGGATCACGTGACAGTTGATTTTGTTTACGCATTCCTTAAGGATCACGTGACAGTTGATTGAAAAATAAAGAAGTAATCTTCATCGCAAATCGCTTGTTAATTATTTAATTGTTATCCGTAATCAAAAATAATGAATTTAACATGTCACCTACCCTTTGTCCGTTCCTGGGTTTCAAGCTACAACTCTGCCAATTTTCATCCAAATCGGTTTGGTAGTTTTGCCGTGAATGCGTAACAAACAGACAGACACACTTTCGCATTTATTATATTACATGGATATTTATAAAAATAATCAATTTTCAGAAATAAAGGTGAATTAGTTCAAAGTCTAACCGTTGCCTAGCAACGGAGTAGCTATAAATCTTCGTTTCAAAATCGTCTGCATGAAATTAAAAATTATTGAACTTTAAAAAATTAATAACAATCGAAGGGAAAATGTCACAGAAATAAAATTGATATCATTGAAAAGGTAACATCTTGACCTTTTAAGATGGTATAAAAATATTTTTTGTCGGACAGTTTGCTTCGAAGTTACGGCGGAAAAACGGTTTCGGTTAATTTCTGATTAACTGCTTGTTTAATTAACTTTTGGACTTAGAAAAGTTCATAAGTGTCTTCCCCTTGTCTTAATAATAAGTGTACAAAATTTGGTTGAAAACCGTCCATTGATTTAGGAGTAGATGTGGAACATACCCACATACCCACAATGACTTTTATTTATATTAAGATTGAAATATCGAATTCTGTAATTCGATGCATGTGTCGGACACGTTATTGTAAGCGAAGGGGTTAATGAATTCGCTACCACAAGTAACAGCTTGCTGGAATCCGAGGTGTCCTCATTGCAGAGTCTTGGCCTCGTTGCTGGAGGCACAGGTTCGAGACCTGATTCCAAGCAAGATCTGCAGTGTACGTGAAATCCGTTGCACATGAGCCTGACGCACATGAAATCCGTTGAGGTTATTCGTTCTCCCTCTAGTGTGGATCGAAAGTTTGCAGAGGGGGTGCTGGGTTAGGTCTCGTCCGTGCCATCTGTCCACGATTCAGAATTACGTCCATACTTTAGCTTCAAAATGAGCTATTAGTAAACTAAACCAATCCTTGAGCTTATTTTGCGATGGAAGCGCTACTTATTTCATTTCTGCCAATAATCTCATTTGCGCATTTTATGATCTACCGCAAAGTTAAAAAGTCATCTTTTAATCTCTCGTTGTATAGAGCATTGAATGAAGTATAAACTTTTTGAATAATTTGGATTATATTGGTAGGCTAAGCTTAATATTGTATTGCTTTTTTGACAATTAATAATCTTTAATACAGGATGAATATTCAGGTCATCAATATCGGGGCGATTGGGAGGTTGACAAAACAAATGGATGTTCCACTCACTTTTAGATACCTCTATGGATACCCTTTCAGAATTTAGTGCAAAGGGATTTTGCGCAGTCTTGTTGCAACGTGATCTTGGTTTCTTTCGGTTAGTCCCCATATCCTAGAAACAGTTTTGTCATACACATTGTGTTCTTTTTTACAGATAGCCGCTATAAGATACTCTTTAAGACATTCACCGGTCTCATGATTATGGAATTATACATGTGAAACTATCTTGGCGGATTCAGAGGACTGCTGGATTATACGTGTGAAGTATAGAGGATTAGAATTTCTCAATAACTCCTGTAGAATCTCATTTCTTTCTTCTCAATAGCTCTTGAATAAAAGGCAAAAATTAACTCAACATATTATATGTTCCATCTAATACAAGTTAACGTGTTAAGAACCACTATTCCTGTTAAAGAACGTTTTGCGAAATCGAAGAAACTCAAATGAAGGAAAATTGGAAAATTTGATTCTAATTATGGGATTCGTAATGCAGTTATGTGACGCAAAGGGAGTATAAAGAGGCTCAATTTCAATTAAAATACTTATGAATTATTACGCGATTTGGGGCACTCAGTTTGAGAAGACTTAGACAGAATTATGTAAATGAAAAAATATTTTATCGTTCTTAATTTGGAGATATGTATTTCTTAATTCAACTTTCGATTTAAATATTTAAGCCATAACATTATATTATAGATGGTGTGATAGAACTAACTTAAGATTAAGAATTTTTATTTTATTGTCTATTAGAAAATGGGGTTGCTTTGGTTCATGATTTATTGAAACTGAATATGTAAAGAGTTTAACTTTCTTTAGAACATTATTTTTAATAATCTACTTGTAGAAAAAGAAATTATTTTCTGTTCAGCTAAATCTACACACTTAATTTAAATGTATTCTTAGAAATTCCGAGGAACACCGCTTAATCATTATTTTTTACTCAAAAACTAGCCAACTAAGTTGATTGATGTCTTAATAATAATGACATTAGCATCCAATTTATTAAACATATAAAGTCTGTCATGCATGGAATTAAAGTGTTCCACTAACTAGGCCATCAAGGTTTATGAAAGAGTGATTTTATTTATTTTAATAATTCCCTCTATTTTTTCATTTTTATTTGCATTTTTGTTTTTGTCTTTCCTTTTACATATAACCAGTTGCCTCAGTAATTATTTATCTGCTTGAATAAAAACATCATGTAAAAATTCCAATTAAATTTAAAACTCTGATTTGTAAGCTCTTCCATTATTGAGCAAAATCGCTTCGCCTTTATTCAAGTCTTATATGTATAGTATACTATAAGTGCATATTGTTGCAAAAATTGTCTGGTGGGTGTACGTGAATGCATTCCAACAAGCAGGATAAAAACATAAGCTCTTTATTTTACGAATATTCTCGGAAAACAAACGTAGAACAGGCAGCAAAAGTAGATAGCACTTGTGCTATCTGCCTGTGTTGTAAATTTATACATCACTAATGAATCTCAGCAACAGCACTTTCAATAGCGCTCAATATATATCAATTCACCAGCTTCACTGCTGACGAACTCCAACTGGCTCACTCTTGCTTTGAGAGGTTGCTTTTCATACCTTTCCCAACAGGAAATGACGTCACATATTAATCTCTAGAAGGTTCTTGATATTCCCCGCTTCTAGTAGAGATAGGACTAAATTTCTTGTATTTTCTAGAAGTTTCGTTTTGTCGTAAAGCTCGCCAAGATCGGAGGTCATTGGCTTGGCTCCCAGTAAAACCTCTGTAAAATTCTCTTTTTTGTCCTAAGATTAGCATGTCAGGGAAACAACTTTACAACTTCGTTGCAATATCTTCTTGATTGTCCTCATTTCGCATTTACTCATCATCAAACTGAAATTTTATTTTCAAATATCTTGATCTTCATTTTACGGCGTTATTTATTGGCTATTCGCGTTATTAAATCAATAACGCCAATATGGATAAAGTATGATTTTGCTCCGAAGAGTGATAATATTCTAAGAATTGGATAATATGTTTTAGAAACTTGTGATTTGTCTTAAAATGATCTGATCGATCACTTATGTTGCCAAATCACTGTCTAACGAAATCGTGAGTTTTCTTTCAACACAATTACTGAGGCCCATCCTTACCATTTTCGATAATGTTCCTTACGAAAAGCCATTTATAGTAGAACTTTCTCGGGCTTTTCTTTTGAGTCATTTGGAGTGAAAATCTAATGGTAACCAATTCTATTTGCCCTGATTGCAAGAGACGAAATTTGGTGTCATTTTAGAGTAGAAAACAAATTGCGCCATTTCTAACAAAACTGTACGGCGCCTTTAACCGCATGAAATCCGAGGTAAGTAGGAATGGGACTGCTTTTTTTGAAGCTTAAGAAAATGAAAGTATAGAAACTGTGATTATTCAGCTTCTATAGCTATAAAATTTTAAACCCATAATTTACAAACCTTTAAGTTATACAAGAATTGCTGCTTATACGTTTTTAATTCTCTTTCGAAATTTTATCACCAGCATCTGAGGGTTGTTGCAGAAAACATTTTACAAATTTAATAACTATAAACTCCTTATTAAATAGCATATTAAGTTCACTTTCAATTTCTCAATAAGCGATATAAATTTGTATTCTTTATACTTGGCGCATTTTTTCAAACTTATTACCATTCTGATCATCAGTCAACATTAATGGGAACGCAAAGCAACGAAATTCCAAACGTTGAGATTAATTAGGTTAAGTATTTGGATAAAATCTCTTTCAAAGTCTACTCGCAATTCATGAATGGTTTCAGGATTTGTAGTATTAAATTTATTGTTAACAAATTCCAATAATTCTAGTAGGCGAATTTGTATAAAATCGTCTCCCAATTCATTTTTGGACTTCAACAACGTTTCCGCACTACCAATAACACTTCAAAATAAACTTTCGTTGTTCAAGATTTAGCCTGCTCTAGCCGTTATTTTTCAATCGTTAAGTCTAAAATCAGCTAGTTAACAGCTGTTGACTCTTAAGTTACGGAGGAATAAAATCTCAATATACTTCTTTTAACGGAAATTCTAGCGGAGAAACAAAGCTCTTCTCCACTCTTTTTAAATCGTTGAAAGATAAGATCTCTAATCCCTTTCACCTATTTCATTAGCAGTAAATTCTACCAATGCACACATGGAGTGATACATATAATAGGAGACGGAAGCAAGTCTATCTTCATGGTGATTACATGACAGATTAGTTCCATGTGAGGAGTAAAATCCTAATAGATTAGTGGTACAACATCTGCTCAAACACGCAAGAATAATGTTAATGAGCAGGATGCATTTTTCCGTCACCTTGTTCTTAAGATAAAGGTTATCTATCACATTCGTCTTGAAGTTTTCAGTAAAAACCATCGATACAAAGGCAAAATCGGGAGATCAACAATGCACTTGAAACAATGACAAGATCGAAGGAGGGCGGGATGTGATACGTCTAAACCTGTTGAATAGAAAAATGAAAGATAGTTGTCCCCCATCGAGGGAGAAGATTTCATTTATTCATCTCTAGTAATATTTTGCTCTTGAAAAGGCAGCCTGCTTTCTTAGGATTTCTCTTGATATACAGTTTATAAATATATTTTCGCTTCATGATTTTTATGTCAAACTGAATTTTATAAATCTCAAAAACATGAGGAAAAAATTAAAACAAAGGCTGCATCGCCCATTTTATATCGGTAACAATATCGTTAACTTGGAAGAAGACTGCAGCAATGGAATAAATTGGCATTTTACAAGAGAAACTTTGTTTGCCTATTTAAGTGCATCACTATTACTTGACGTGCGCTTCGTCTGACCACGGTTCAAAATTACGAGGTCCGTCCCAAAAAAACTCTCATGTTGCTTCAGAAACGGGACGTTAGTAAAACCAAACTACTTCGGTTGCTGTTTTTCTGCTTTCCAGCGATAAACACTGAAACTGAAATTGTGACATTACGCAATACACAATTGACATTACACAATATACGTGATATAAAGCTTTCGATACAAATATTAATAAAGTAATAAAATTAAAAATTGATTAAAAACAATTTTTAAAACTCCCACGTTCAGTAGTAAACTGGAGAGTAGAAATATTATTATTTTAATTATTTTCTACTTTTTAGTGTGGAATTTATAATCCTTTATTATAAATATAGAATTAATAATTCATTCTTATAAATATTATGGAATCTTGATATCATTAGTTCTCTAATTCAATGTCAGGTGGCACCACTCGTGATAATCTTAATTTAATTAAATTAATCTATTAACTGATAATTACGTTCTAAAAATATCAAATAGTGTAAAGTCATCGAGAGCACACAAGAATTTGAAATTTTGAAAACTCTAGCGCGTCAGGAAGCGAGTGAGAAATCAATTACAAAATTCTATCTTTACAAACATGAAACAAGTCAAGTAAATAAAAGCGTGTAAAAACAGAAAATTTCGTATTATAGCATTCGCCTTCCAAGTAAACGATATATTCAAAGCCTCTAGCATGTACAAAATGGTTAAAGGGCAATTAAATTTGCCAAGCAAGAATATTCGACTGGAACAAGAGAAAATGGTGTCTTAGCAGCGTTAAAATTTGAAATTCGAAATACCCAAATTAAGCTCTACTAATAAAACGAATACTTGAAGTGAATTGTCTATTTTTCAAATATGTTTCTAAATTAATTATTTTTCAGATGATGTTAAGGTGTACAGAAGCGAAGTTCTATTTACTCTGTATCAAAGGAATAAAAAAAAATCATGTGATCATAACCGTCGTTTCGGAATTTAAGTATAGAATTTAGACAAAATCCCGCCTGCTATTACAAATAACTTTGGTTTCAAATATTAAAACGTTAATATTGTTAAATAATGTAAATATTAGAATGAATATTTCCATGTTTCGGAATATTCAATCATTAATCTTCGAATGCACATTTTCTACGAAAAGGAAAGAGAATCAACACTTAACTGCGAATTTCTTCAACAAGTAAACGAAATTTTTAAACTATAATTATCGAGAAATCTTTCTCGAATTTCGATTCTTTATCTGAATTTTTCAAATTCTTAATCCATTAAGACCATATTTCCTCGCTTCTGTTTAAAATACTATGCATACTGTTCCATTCGCTGAATTATAAATTCAGCTCCTTTTTTATTGTTTATTTTCTCTCATTTATTTCATTCCTGTATTTTTATATGCAATGCGTTGATTAATTTGCTTCATCCTTTCCATTGTTTATTTTAAGGCGCAGCTATTATTCTTTCTTTTCTGTTCTCATTTTCCTGTTCATCATTCCATGCGCCCGAGCTGCTATTTTTCATAATGCACCTTTACAAAAATTCATTCTTTCGCTCATTTACTTCATTGTCTTCTGTTGTTTCATCGTATGTCTCATCCTGTTTCAACAATGTTTCTGCATGTATGAATAAATAAATACTAGTTTACGTTATCTCTTCAATCATGTTCTAAGAATCGGAAATGTCTTTTTTTTATTTTGTCTATACATTCTCACAAGTTTCGAAATCTTCTAATATTTCTGTGAAAGCTTACGCCAAATAATTTATTTTCAGTATAAAACATTTGAATTTTATTTATGAATACAGAATTTTTTCACATTTCTTGAACTCATTTACTTTAACAAATATTTACTTAACATTTGCATCTGTCGCAAATTTAATTCTTTTTCTTTCAAATACATTTTCTTTTTATATTATAGTTAATTGTTATCTTTTCCCAACTACATAAATATTGCAAGTAGTATCTTCATTATATTTCTTACTGCTGCCAATCTTCAGAATATCCTTTGGCAGATATTATCTGGAATGTTGTTTTTCTAATCTGAATATTTTCAGGGGGTTTTTTTGACAGAAAAACATGTATATGTTTAAAATAATTTGGTAAAAAAACCTTCACGGACTCCTCCAGCCTTCATCACTCGACCGATTTTGACATTTTTTTTCATTTGAAAGGTTATGGCGTCTAAATATGCCATCGTGGGTCGTCTTCCCCTCACCAACCCCCATTTTTGAAAGAAATAGAAAAAACACTTCTCCACCATACATTCTCTATATGTTTTTTCGATTTCTTTCGAAAATGGCGGTTGCTGGGGGGCAGACGACCTTTGATGACATATCTAGACGTCATAAGCTTTCATATAAAATAAAAATTGCCGAAATTTGTCTGGTGGTTGTTGCTGGAGAACTATCCAAAGGTTCTTCCCCTTAAAAAATTCTTCACCCAGTCCTCCAGCCTCAACCACTCGACCGATTTTGACAATTTTTGTTTTATATGAAAGGTTATGACGTCTAAATATATCATCATGGGTCGCCTCCCCCCATATTTTTGAACGAAATCGAAAAACTCTTGCCCACTGTACATTCTCTATGGGGAAAACCTTTGGACACTTCGCCAGCAACAACCACCCGACGGATTTCGACACTTTTTTTAATTGAAAGTTTATGACGTTTAGATACGTCATCATGGGTCGCCTGCCCCCCACCCACCCCATTTTAGAACGAAATAGAAAAAACGCTTCTCCACCATACATTCTCTATATGTTTTTTCGATTTCGTTCAAAAATGGGTGTTGGTGGGGGACAGACGACCTTTGATGATATATCTAGACGTCATAAGCTTTCATATGAAATAACAATTGTCGAAATCTGTCGGGTTGTTGTTTCTGGAAAACTGTGCAATGGTTTTTCCCCTTAGAGAATAAAAATAGGAAAGAGTTTTTTCGATTTCGTTTGAAAATGGGGGTGGGTGGGGGGACAGGCGACCCTTGATGACATATCTAGACGTCATAAGATTTCATATAAAATAAAAATTTTCGAAATCGGTTAGGTGGTTAGGGCTGGGGAATCTCTGAGAGTTTTACCATATTATTTTAAATATATACTAGATCCCAACAGTTCCATCGCAATGACGTGTCAAAAATATTGTAAAATGCCTATTGTAGGTGATGGAAACAATTTAGTTAGGGTGATTTCATTCTGTATTTATGGATATGAAGAATTTTATGCCGAAATTCGTGAAACATTTATACAAAAAATTACAACTAGATTAGGTTTATTGAAAGATTTTACAATTTTAAAGAAATCTGTTGTCTACAAAGAATATGAAATCTACCAAGGTTTTATGGTCTGTTCTACTTATCTTCATGCTGAACTGAGAAAAGTAGTGGCTGAGAGCCTCGAAGCAGCGAGGTGGCAGGGGTAGTGCTGAGCAAAGTGGGTGCTGTCCCGGAGGGCGGCTAGTTGTTCTTAAATATAAAATAATTTGTATACTGTTTTTACAGATCTAGATAACTTGAATAACCACAAAAGAAAATAAAGTTCAACCAAAAATTCATAAATACGTTATTTTGCTTGATTTGCTTTCACTGCATCATTTTATGTGGTAGAATCCTGAACAATTCTGAAGTTTTTTCATTTCCCTATAAGAAACAACTCGCTTATATCCTCTTGAAGATCTGCTATGCGTGAAAAATTTAAAGAAAAATCTAAGATTGTTCCAAAAGTCTAAATTGTTGGAAACTAAATTAAATTAGGAAATTACATTTTCACAAACATGAAACAAATCAAAAACAAAAGTTAAAAAATGTGTGTTAAAAGTGAAAATATCGGTTCAAGAATTTCAGCTTTAACCCTTTATTTCCGAACGGTACTGAAAAGTACAACAATAATCACGCTTATATCTTCGTAATTTGACAGTTTTTCCTGACAGTATTCACATGAACACGAGGAATGTAGTTCCGACAGCTAGCAATAGATGACGGATGAAGATAAAAATTAAATTTTTAATTAAATTATTTTATTTAATTAAAAAAGTTTCTTCATCTTTCCTGGGGTTATTCTGCATTAAAACTTATCGAATGACGCCAAAATAAAATTGAAAGGTTCCTGGAAGTTAATTCGGTAAGTAAAGGATTCAGCCGACAATAAACTGTCATTGTATTTAATCGTCCTATTCTAGCCTTTATTCATCATCAAATGACAAATCCCAAATACTTCTTGGACAATACACTTACTAAATGAATTCAGTTCATTGAGCTGCAAGCATTAGACCAACAAATGACATCCTTTCTTTCATCGGATAACTTCAGCGATAAAAACAACAAATTCTGTTCACGTATTCTTTAAAAGCTGGATCTAACCTCTAAAACTTCGAAAATGTTGATGAGAGAGGAGGAAGGATAGAAGATATGCCCTAGAAATGGGGGATGAATCTTCTCAAGTAACGTGAAAGCATCATGAAAACTTTATTCGTCCTCTCATTCCTGGCTGAAAAAATTTCTGTAACGACGTGACAGAGCAGTGAAACGGGAGTTTAATTTGCCTCATTCTCCACCTTGTTTGACATCGAGCTAAAGCCGACAGTGCCATAAATACCTTTCTTTTCTTTAGTACCCAATAATGGCCACAAGTTTCGATTCGTTGAGTCAGCTTCCAACAATTTTTCCCTCCAATTCTTTTAGACACCTCACAATACCAAATGAGGAGCTTAGGACGGCTGGTAGGTGTTGCTTAGTTTTCCTGTGTCAGTGTTTCCTGTATTCTTTTAGTCGTTTTCTGAATGAAAGACAGATTCTGTTAAGCTTAGGAGAAAACTAAATAGAAATATTCGCGATGAAACCTTTTCTTTCGCTGCCATTGAGAGAACTGTTGGATTGCATATTCTTGAAGAATAAGAAGAAAACTTTCAAGATTGCTTGCTTAGACTTATCTAATGAATTACTTTTTAAGCTAACACAATAGTAGAATTTGTATTTCAGGTCCAAACATAAATTGATATTTTAATCCTTTCTGCTACCATAAAGTTATCCATTTCTCTGAACCAGATATGTAAATAATATATTCACATGGTCTGGGAAGTTAAATATCTGTCACGCTTACTATAAATAAATACTACCACAATCTGCAAACTCTTCTTGTCTCGTTTACCTTCACGGAGGCAAGACGCTAATAGTCCATAAGATGCTTAAAAAAAGAGCTTTCAAAGACTTACCTTCAAATTGCTCCCAGATGTTTTCATTATTTAACAATTATTTGAAATGATAACATAAACTCATGAAAACAAAGTTTTATTATAATCCATATGGAAATAAAAGGGATGGAACGTGAGTTGAAATGTTATTCTCCAAACCACATCATCACAAGTACACTGGCATACAAAAGTTAAGGAACATTTCTCAAAATGCGAGAAATCTGCAATTAATACGAAAACTATGTTTCGAAATCAGTTCTGAAGAATCGTGTGACATTCAATAGA
This sequence comes from Araneus ventricosus, assembly GCA_013235015.1. Classification (NCBI taxonomy): domain Eukaryota; kingdom Metazoa; phylum Arthropoda; class Arachnida; order Araneae; family Araneidae; genus Araneus; species Araneus ventricosus. The sequence continues at coordinate 423,193 of BGPR01000376.1, read as the reverse complement.
GTATCATATACATATTACAGTGAAGATTCGGTCACGAGGGCAATTAGGGCGACCACTAGAAAGGGATGAAGGCGAAAATGGAGTTTCACCCATCCTGTTTCACAGAAAGCTGATAACGAGATGTAACTTTTATCAATGATTATGGTTTAATGTGCATAATATTTACATGCATTTTCGTAAGCATAGCACAAATATTCGGGAAGATATAAATGTTTCTTTAAAAAATCCCAAATTTTTCCGCATGTGTTTTGCTTATAACATGCAGAGTTTTCATTCAAATTATTCGAAATTTGCAGAACACTTGCCAATATGTTACAGAAGTATTGTATTAAACTTCGAAGTAAATATGTTGAATATTACAGTAAATATAAGTGTTTGTACTAAATTTTTTACCTCGCATGTGTGAGATGTAGCAGAATTTTTCTTTCATAACTTCAAAGCCAGATATATAGAGCAAGTATAAAAAATTTTCCAGTTGAATCCTATTAAAATTCAGAAAGGTGTCGGCATTTCATTGAGGTGAATTTCAATTTCTCTTTACGAGAAGCTAAATGATGAGGGCTCTTGCACAAACTGATATTTTTTAAACTTTAATCTTCGAATGGTATTCGAAAAAATGCAATTTAAATGATGTATTTAATTTATAAGTGTTCACAGTATTCAAGATATTCAATTTTACTAAAATTCAATGTTACTGTTCGAAGATTCAAATTTAAAAAATATCAGTTTGTGCAAGAACCCTCGTCCTTCACCTTCTCTTAAAGATAAATTGAAATCCACCTCATTGAAATGCCGACAGCTTTCTGAATTTTAATGGGATTCAACTGGGTTTTTTTAACGTTGCTCTATATATCTGGCTTTGAAGTTGTGAAAGAAAAATTCTGTTACGTCTCGCACATGCGCAGTAAAAATTATTTAGTACAAACACTCATATTTCCTGTAATATTCAACGTATTTACTTCAAAATTTAATACAATACTTCTGTAACATATTGCCAAGTGTTCGGCAAATGTCGAATAATTTGAATTAAAACACTGCATGTTATAAGCAAATCACATGCGGAAAAATTTGGGATTTTTTAAAGAAACATTTATATCTTCCCGAATATTTTCGCTATGCTTACAAAAATGCTTGTAAATATTATGCACATTAAACCATAATCATTGATAAAAGTTACATCTCGTTATCAGCTTTCTGTGAAACAGGAAGGGTGGAACTCCATTTTCGCCTTCATCCCTTTCTGGTGGTCCCCTTAATTGCCCTCGTGACCGAATCTTCACTGTAATATGTATGTGATAATCTATTGAGTGCCACACGATTCTCCAGAACTGATTTCGAAACATAGTTTTCGTATTAATTGCAAATTTCTCGCATTTTACGAAATGTTCCTTAACTTTTGTATGCCAGTATACATAAGGGCGTTTGTACAATGGTAGATTTTATATGCTCTAATCCCATATTATTAGATGATTTTTTTATCAAAAAATTGATACTCAAATTCTCAATCGCGCATACACGAAGTTAAGGTTGATTGCATCTAGGTCAGAGGTTCCCAACCTGTGATACGCGTACCTCTGGGGGTACCCGAAGGAACAGTTGGGGTACGCGCACTCAAAGTCGGTAATGGCGGACACAAGAAAACATAAGGAATTTTATATGTTACAGAATTTTGTTTCCCCATGATCGTGTAAAAAGTGAAAGTTGTGCAAGTCCTAATTCCACCCTCAAAATAAGTAAAAAAGAAGGCTAAAGGAAGTGTAATTTTTAGCTATCCTTATAAGTTAATTCGAAATTATTACAAAGCTGATTTCATCTGTTTTGACTTTGAACTAATACTATTATAAAAATGAAATTAAATGTAAAATCAAAAATAAGTCCTGCATATGTTATAAATTCCCTTCATTTGACTCTTAAGCTTCCTAAGCCCTTAACATTAATGATAGAAACTTCTTTGTATAGGATGTTTGGAGGGGGTACGCGAAAATAAAAAGACTAATCAAGGGGTACGAGAGAGAAAAAAGGTTGGGAACCCCTGATCTAGGTTATTAAACTACCAATGATCCAACACATACAATACCACCGATAACAAATATAACCTAATTTAATTGCGGGCTGCGCAACTTTATAGAGATCGGAACTTATATTTATTTCCGATATCTTCTCAGAAGGAAAAAATTTCGTTACATATTTTCCTGGAAATTCGCTCTCGACCCCAAATTTGTATATGCAGGGAGATTCAAAATTCTACGTGCAAACTTTTAGGCGAAGTAAGAAATACAATAACAAGCCAAAATCACATTTGACAGTATGGCCTAAAACGGCAACCGGATGAACTGGAGAGCGCTGTAGTTGAATTTCTAATCATTTAAAATTTCGACTGTGTACGGACAAGATGCAACAGTTCACGAATGCTGAGATGGAGGATATGCCAAGAATCTCCAAAACATGGCTCGCAATCCATGCCACTGTAAAGCGTTTATAATTGGGAATGGTAAGAAATTTCACGAGGTGATGTTAAGCTGGGCATATTCGCATACTATCCAAGTGAAAAGTATCGCCAAATAAAGGGTTTTCACCCATTTTTGGCTTGTAATTTCTGCATCTTCGCGCAAAGTCTAGCACATCTGGATGGCTTTTCCGATCATGCATTGCTATTTGATTCTAGCTTATATCTGTGGTTTTTACCACCATGGATAATACGCTGAATTTTGAATCACTGTGTATTTAGATGAAAAAAAATGAAAAGAATTTATAATTAAGGAGAAATATATTATTTATTCGGTAAATTTTAAGGAAAATTTCGGTAAAATTAAAGAATTTAAAGGTTAAAATATTCTCTTAATAACCATTTTAGTATTAAAGGATGTTACAGAAATATTTGCTTCAAAGTTTTTACAATATAAAAATTATTTTGCTCGATTCCAGTTAAGGTTCGAAACAGCACTGACATATACAATTTTATGCTTCACAAAATCTGGCGTTATGAACTACGAATTGAAATCTAAAGTGCAAACTTACTCTTCATTTTAAAAGAATAATAATTACGATAGAATTAAAAAACAATTAAAAATTTCAAAACTGAATGTTTGAAATAATACAGAAAAGTTACTTTCACTGGTAGAATATGTTCATTTTTTACATGCCAGTAAGACATCATTAATCAATGTTGTTGAATTCCCGTTCCTACAGTCCTGAAACATATAACACATCATAAAAATTTCGAGTGCTGTCTTAATTAAATGAGGAAACTCAAGCACAAAAAGGCTTATCTTTCCCCAAACCGCGAATAGATACAGTTACGATTCTTTTCAAATTTATCACGTTAATGTTAATTTGTTTCAAAGGAAGGAAGAGACGATTATCAAAGCTTGAAGTATTTTAGAGTCCGCAATCAGAAAACACTCTTTATTAATATCATTAGTGATGTGGCTAGTTTCCAAAACCACATTAAGAGTTTAGGGAAATGTGGATTCATGGTTATATTGAGTAAAAAAAAATCTTTGTGAAGCTCTTCTATCGACGATCGCTAGGAATTTTATTGCAGTTGTATGATTAATGGTGTCACGTGTTCGGGAAGCAGAAACCGGATGGCTGAATTCCGGTTTTTATATTAATAGTTGGATGGTGCAGCCCTGAGTGTAATTTTGGGACATCTTTTCATCGTGAAATCTGTCGTCATGACACGTCCTCTGAACGGAAAAAGTCACCTGACAATGAAAAATAGGCGAGAAAGTAGATGACTCTCACATTCACAGAATATTGATTTAATGATGATTCTAATTCTATCTATATCGAAACGGATTTTTCACCGGGTCCGGTCTGTCGTTGGATGCTGATTACAGGGTTTAAAAATAAGTTAGCCCCGTCTTGCAACAAAATGGGAATGTTATAATATAAACTATTAAAATAAATGCGTATAGTAAAATATCATAACCGCAAATAAGATTTTAGGGTGTGTTTCAAGGAAATCTGAAATTTGCCTCTTCTTCTTCCCTGTAAAAGCACTCTCAAAACTCTTTAAAACCCTTTTGAGAACAAAATGAAATCTTTATTTCCACTGAATGGAAAAAGACACCTGATAAGAAAAAATAGGCTAGAAATTCGATGACTCTCGCATTCACAGAATATTGATTTAATGATGATTAGAATTCTAGATCAACATCGAAATAGAGGTGTTTCCCCGGGGCAGTCAGTCGGTGGATGCTGATTGCAGGGTATAAAAACAAGTTGGGGTCGTCTTGCAACAAAATGGGATTGCTATGCTATCAACTAATTAAAAGAAATATTGATAGTTAAATATTATTAACTGCATGTATGATTTTTGGGTGTATATCGATGAAATCTGAAGCTTGCCTCTTCTGCTTCTCAGAAAAGTAATTTTAAAAACTCTCTAAAACGCCATCCTTTATTTACGAACTTAATAAAATTCTGAATGAAGTCAACTTATCCATATGCGACACTCGCCAAGGCTTTCGCTACAATTTAATTTTGAAATCCATTGTGCATCTTGAAGGAGGAAAAATGACGGGAAGTCGCAACACACTCTAAGACAACATGCAGTTAGGATTTTAATAACATACTCAGCTAAATTTGTTACATGATCATGATATTACGAATTGATTCTATTAGAATGTAAAAATGTGTTAAAAAATTGTAAGACGAATATATAATTCACAATCTTAAGACTTGTTTCGTGTCTGTAAGAATCACTTCCTTATGTATTAGAGTTCTGAAATTTCGCAGAGTTGTGTATTCTTAGTGATAATACAGTATTTTAATATTTTCAGACCTTAATTATCAGTTAATATTTTAATTTTAGTTAATTTTGATTCCATATGAGAGGCACCGTTTGTTAATGAATTTGAGAAAAACTGATTACATGATTCCAGAATATTCATTATAATGAAATATGTTAAAGGCTAAAATATAGAAAATAATAAAGTTTTTGAAAGCATGCTTTAATTAGTGTATTATAAAGTAGAAAATAAAATTTACCAAAAATGTGGAGGTCAAAAGAAAATCGAAAAAAATTAGACGTGAAAACAATACTATAAAGAAATTAAGCCACAATGTGCATGATGTGAAAGAAAATTCCCATTCGTTATTGAATATAATAAAAAATGTATTGAAAGTTCCAGTTTACATGGAATGCTTCTACCAGCACCTCACGCTTTTAGAATTTTGTTTCAAATTCCGTATTTTTGATTTTAAAAATGTATTCTATTCTTTACTAATAAAAGTGTATTTTCAAAAACTTTTTTTATTGTTTTAAATTTTATGATCATTTTGTTATAATATAATGCATTGACTGATTAATTACTTGTATTTCATGGAATTAGTAATAACCTTCTAATGCATAATCTGTTCCTTCACATTCATCTTAAACTTAACAAAAAAATTTTTGTAACGATAAATTCTTTCAAATATTTCCCAAATCAATTCTTAAATTTAGTGATCTGACCCGTTTTTATGCTGTAATTACTTTTTAACGCAACACAAAATGTCCCGTTAGATGTCCTTTTCATCTTGTTGCATTACCAGCATGAAAAGAAATCTATTCAGTCAGTCCAATCGTACTATTTCCCCATTCGATTCAGTCAAATAATCTTAATAAAGATTTCTTTCATGAGGATACTAAATATAGTAGCGGAAAAATTCTTATACAAATGGTCTCCTACAACCTACTTGTGGATGCGAAAACTGCCTAAAAAGAGTAGGAAAAAATGGTCCTTGGATGTTTAAGGGAGTAGTTCCAGGTCTCTTTATTGGCAATCCCTGACGAAATTCGAAACCTTTGACTATTATAAAAAAACATTAGACTGCTATCGCAACCTTTATCGAGTCAAGCATTTGGCGATATCTCTTTTTGATCTTGGCGATTTTTTCCCCATCCGTAGCGTAATAGGGTATCCTTTAAACTCAGCCTAGTCTTGCATTTATTGCTTTGTACTGGAAGGTTGTGTGCAGGTAATGAAACAGCTCTACTAAAAAGGTTTCTTTTTTTATATGGAGGAAGAGCTTTTTCTTTATTTTTAAGCTGGCTTAAGTTGCGATGAGTTTCAGTTCGGATGTAAAGGAGTAAAAGAAAAAGTATATTTCAGAAGCTGAATCCAGAATTCAATATATTTTGTTTCGAATGATAGTAAAGTTAAACGAAGTTTCCCTGAAAGTCTTTGAAGCTGGAATAAAAGACAATTCTAATAAATTGCACTGAAAGGAAGACAGATCAGACACGATAAGGGGAATTTCTTGAATTTGATAAACATTATTTTGCGATATGTAATCCCTTAAATTTTATAAATTAAAGCCCTTAATTTATAATGTGTGTAATAAAAGCTCTAATTTATGTTTTTATACGCAATTATGAGAATATAACTTTGAAAAAGGGCACGAGTGCTGAGAATTCTGATTATTACATGGGCCACGGCAGAATTTTTGACTTTTGGACTGGAGGGTCACGGTTTCGAGACTCTATTTCACAGAAAATCCACCTTGTATAGGAGCCTAATGCGCAATAAATTTGTTGTGGGTCGAAACTCCTCCCGCTGGTGTGATGTGGAAGTTTGAAGAGAGGGGATGCTTGCTCAGGCGTCATCCTCGTCATCTGATCATGGTTCAAAATTAGGTCCGTCCCAAAATAATCCTCTTGTAGCCTTGAAATGGGACGTTAAACTTACTAAATTAAATTCTGGTTATAACGTAACTTTAATTTTCAGAACAGTGTAGCGGTTACAATCAACTGCCTTCTCCTTTCTATGGTAGTTGGCGCTACTGGAGCCATCTTTTTCCCATGATGCCTCTCTGTCATTCTTGTCTGTGTGCTTGTATCGTGATGTAGTACTCTGTTTTTGTCTTGTGTGTTGTAACTTTAATGTTCTGTGCTGTGGAACGTATCTTAATAAAAATGGTTCCTAAAATTGACTGGATTCATTAGCAGCACAACACACAAACTTGAGTCTCATCCCTCTATAACAGCAAATTTCGGATGGACTTCCCTCTATTTTTTTAAAATTATCAATGAAATATTCCTTATTAAGAGTCTGGCGAATGCAAAAAAAATCGCATTTGACTTGATATTTTATGTCGTGAATTTGTCTCATTTCTAAACATACTTGATTACATTGAAGGAAACTAGATAAAGAAGAAAGAGAATGCTGTTTAAATCACGAAATAAATTTTAGAAATATCTAATCGTTCAGCACAGAAAAATCTCGCAGTTTCACTTGAAAATTAAAATTTCAGCTTCAACCTCCTTCATTTTGAAATTGTTACTGAAATGTTACTTAAAATGTTATTTATCAGTTAAAATGTTACTGAAATAATATTTAAAGAATCGTTTTCCCAATTCTCAACGTTGCACTGCTGACACTCAATATTTATTATTTAGAGAAAAAAAAATCAGAGGTAACTCAAAAAAGAAAAGAAAGCAAACATGTCGCAATTTAATCTTCAGAAATCAACAAGGTTTTTTCTACATTTGCTTATTGAGGTTATAGAAGGGAGGAAAAAACTGTTTTTATTTCGCGCGTTTCACCAGAGACATAAGTTGTGCAGTAATAAATATTTATTTGGACCTAGAAATGGCACAGCTGGTAAAAGCAAACGAAAGAAGAACGTAACTAATGGAATTCTGAATATATATAGAACTATTTTGATGTACACGTTGTGAAAGGTTAGTCTTGGGAAGGGAAAAAAACTGTTTTTTTATGATGGATGACTTTTTTATTGTTATGGCTTCGATATAAGTAAGCATCAAAGACAAAGTTGCAAAAGATGTAAAAAAAATCTAGTTTCCCTCAATGATAATCACAAACACACACACATGTCAGAAGAAATATTTTCTTTCATCTTCAAGACTTTGTGATCCGAAGTTTTACAAGTGAATGGACTTTCTCTTACCAAAATCAAATAAAAATCTCGTTTTTCATTTCTCTTTTTCTCTTATATTAGGATTGAATTATATCTAGTTTATATACTATTCTGTTACAAAAAGTCTTTTATAATCAAAGTACTATATGAATCGATTTTCTTTAAAAATGAAATGTGTTCTATTCCTTGCGTCCGTCTGTTTAACTGTAGTAAATATTTTTTCGTATGTTCATTTTTAAGTATAACATACCTTTTCCTTACTTCATATCTCGAGGAAGAAACTTAAAATCATTATTCAAAGTTGAATGTTTAGTTAAAGGTTACCTTACGTAATTCTTGGAAAAAGTATTATTATTAATATTTTTTTTCTTTAAATAAATAAAAAAAATTCTTAAGAATATAACGTTATAATTATGATTTGATAGCTATAAAAATGTCACTTTGGATAGCCTCCATTATGTTTATATTTTCTTATTTAATAATATTCTTCTCGATTTCAGTTAGCCTTTGTTTGTTATTTTGGATTCACAAATCGTTTTCCGGTAATCCTCTTATTTAAGCAATCGCCAAATCCATTTGGAAGCTTTAGTATACAAAGCGTTGACTCCCGTGTTCTTTGAGTTTGTGTAATCCTTTCTTTTTAAATATGTTTAAAAAGAAAAAAAGCTCTTAAAGGATTTAAATTCTAAATGGAACGATTCTAATTAGCTAAATCGTTTCGTTAAAAATTTAACCGTCAGTGATTATCTAAATCGTATGGTTAAAAAATTTAACCGCCAAACAAACCTTGCGGTCGCCAAAACGAGCGATAAAGAATAATTATGGCAACCTTTCCACAAAAACAGGCTCTTATTTAAAGCAAATTTTGAGCGCTACAATAGAACATTAAATTTAATACTTTCAAAGTATTCTTAAGGCATAACATTAAAAAACTCCACTTTAAACATTAATTAATACATATCTTCAAACAGAGTGATGAAATCTTGAAGATTCCCATTGACGTAACATTATCACCTGAAGTTGATGTGCCCGGCGGAAAACCTACTTTACCGCAAATAAACAAAACAGAAAACTCGTTCATATTTTAACTATATACAATGGTAAAGAAATCTAATATCTCACAGCGAAATATATTCAAACATTTTAGCAAACATGACTGTTAAAGGAAAATATTACGTTCATAAGAGTATAGAATGCTTTCTTTCATTTTAAATTGTTGGTGTTTATTTTTATACGAAGAGAGGTTTCAGCTAACGGAGAACTTTCCAGTTGTCTATTTAAAGAACATTTCATGCGTGAAATTTGTTAAACGTTGACTGACAGACGAATGAGTTATTCGCGTATGTGTGTGACATATTTTGACTTTTTTCGTAACACTTCTTTCACGACTAAAATGAACTTGACAAGCATGAGACAGAAAAATGAAAAATTTATTTTCAGTTTCCAACCAGTTGAATGCTTTACCGAGGAGCGAGTTATTTGTTTCACATTATATAAAAGTGTTTTTCTTGTCTCAAATGAAATTTACTTTTGTGTCTGCATATTTTGTCCTTTTTTCGTACTTTCATACTCAGTATAATGAATTTTTAAACTATAAACTTTCCGCATTATCTGTGTAATGCGTTTATTTATCTAGTTTATAAACGGTAGTTAATTTATGTATTAATTCTATTAACTTATTTACGATCTCGTATGAAACATAGTTGGAGCTACGTTACTGAATCTGCAGTCATGTGAAATTCGGTCACTTAACTGCCAGTTTCATGACTGAAGTTATGTAACTACCGAATTCATACATTAGCAATTTTGTTGTGTAAGTTTCGAAATGTAGTGTAAAACAATGATTCTTAACCCCTTCTTGGTCAGCGTTGCATGTCATACGTTCGGCTCTTTTTGTGCCCGTACGCTATTTAAATCCTTAATTAAGTCAATGTAACAATTAATTTTAAATACAAAAATCACGTAGTCACGCTTAAATGTCGCAAGTTTCCTTTACTATCTTAAATAGATTGAAGTAATAAAAATATATCAAATAGGTGGCATCTAATTAGGAGGTTAAATAAAAACGCAAGGCAAGGGGTTAATCAACTTTTTATTGTTTTACTTGTAATCTCTGATTGAAAATGTACATCAGACCACACCTCATCTTGCATGGTTCTTATCCTATCTATAACCTCCGGCCTGTGGAAGGCCTTACACCCTCTTGGGTAGGCTGGGCCGGGACGGGTTGTAAATATCCTATCTATAATAGAATTGTCCAGAGATGTCTGTAACGCTGGGTGAATCTTAAAATAACCACACTCCTTTTTTTCTACGTCATTATTGAACGAGCGAATCGGATGATTGTATGAGAATATGACATCAGCTTTCAACAATGGTAAAGAAACACGCAATTAAATATTTGTTTAAACAATGAAAATGGATTGAATTGCGGTTGTCTCAACAATGAAAAGTATTGTTGCAAATTATGCCAAAAAATATTTTTATATATAATGCTGGGTGGAGCTTAAAATAACGCCGCCCATTTTTTCTGCGTCATTATTGAACGAGCAAATCGGATGATTATGGAAGATCTCATTATACCTCAGCTTTCAACAATTAAAGAGAAACACGCAATAAAATATTTGTTTAAACAATAAAAACGAATTGAATTGCGTATCAACAACGAAAAGTATTGTTGTAAATTATGCCAAAAAATGTACATGAGATTTTGTATTACATCTTTCGTGAGTAAATCTGTTACAATCATTTCTGAGATATGGTTTGCAGGCTAAAAGCCTGACTTAGACGGGCACAAATTTTCTAGTTTAGTATATACATATGGGAAGACTTTATTATCAAAAATACGAGGACTTAATTTAAAAAATGGGAGGGGATAAATTCACTGTATGAAATTAAAAAAATAAAAAGAGAGAAACTGCATTTGTATTCAAATGCAGAGAAAATGAACTACTAAAATATGAACAGCCAATAAAAAAAAAGAAAAGCAATGTGCTATAATTGTAATTTACATCTATATGCAAATTACAAAAATGCAAAGACGTTCTATATGAAATACAAAAACGATGAAAAAGAAACCCATAATATTATAAATAAATTAATAATATAAAGATTATTTTTAGACATTGAATAATATATAAATACAAAATTATCGATAGTACTGTACTGTTTTAAAACAGAAATATTTAAACTTAATGGAACATTTGCATAGATAAAAAAAATTCGCACAACATGCGTAATTCAAACATACATTTATAAAGAAAACTTAACGTATTATATGCAAATGCTTGAGCGGAGAAAACTTATGCGCTGCATATGAAAATGCAATATAAATTGCAAACATAGAAAGATTGATACTGTTGAAAAATTATAAACCAAACAATCGGTCACTGAGCTTGTTAATGTCACAAGTCTGTATTATTTTAGCAATATGAAATTCATTTCTTCCTAATTAACTATTTATTTCCTATGGGTGAGTATTAAGTTCTGATGTGCTCCAAATTTTCTTTCATCGATATTTTTCACTTTATAAGTTATTCACGTAATTATAGAGTAAATTATAAACATAAACAGAGTCTGTAATTAAATCGCTAATACTTAATCATTTAAAAATCTGTATGCTTTGATAAGGGTTTAACATTATTCACCTTAGTAATAAGATTTTTAAAGATCTTGTTTTTGTCAATTAATTCCATATGCATTTGATAAGTCGAAGATTAAATAAAAAGAACATACAGGGGAGATCGACAATATAAGCTTCATCATTTTATCTTTGAATTGTATAACAAAAGAAGCATGCAAGTTTAATCCTTACATGTCGCAGTTCAGTAAGAATATATCCCTCATGTCGCAGCAGGAATACTCGTCTTAAACACACAAGTTTAAGACAATAACTTTATTTTAACTACCGCTGTTTATTCAAGTAGGTAATATAAGCAAAATCTTTGTGTTCAGTCTTATGAACAACAATTTCGCCGTCAGTTAGTAACTTTGCATTGATATCTCGCGAACCTTAGTTTGACCCCCCAAGAAGAGTTTTCGCAAGAATAAATCTCAAAACTCTCGTCTTGAATTCTTCGTAAATAGAATCAACTCTAAAGAACACACCAGGCGCATTCCCCCATCCAACAGTGCCTTCGCTCAACTATGACCTGCGAGGGAAGTAATGAAAAGCGAGGTCGCATGGAAAAATCAATTCCAGGTAGATTCAGAAACTAAACATTATTTGAATAAAGTTGGAGCTGTGTAGAATTTCAGTGGCGCGCCTGGCTGCTTCGGTGCAACTGCGCGATGTTGAGAAAGGGGTTGGGTATTGATTGTGGCAGCCAATTCACTTCTACACAGCATGGTCTTTTAAATAAATCCATAATTGTTTTGCTTCTTGCCTGTGCGTTAAATGCTACATCAGGGCTCGTGATTTAATTAATTCTTTTATGCGGGCGCCGTAGTTAAATGAAATAAACCGCAAATGCGATGGGGATTTGGAATATAAAATAAAAGTCTAGATTATACTCGCAAGCCTTGATTAAACTATCTGAAAAAATGTTTGTTGTCTCGTTATCGAAAAGAGGGAGAAAATTGGCCGCATCGTGTTCGAGTCCCGATGAACGGCAAAGTGCTGAAGTTACGTGTTATTTTTCTGAACTTTCGTTGATGTAAAATTCCTTGAGAATTCGTTTCTTTTAAATGGCATTGGTAAAAAGCACAAGCTTTTACGTAAAGATAATGTTTTAATACGAAACAATCACCTGTGCTTTGTGAAATTCTGTTTATTTAATGTCCATCCAATTCTAACTTGAAGCTGTCAAAATCAGCGTTTAAATTAAAATTACAAGTTCCCGGCATTTGAAATTTTTGAACTATCAACCAAAAGTACGATTTATGAAACACTTAATAACCATTTTACAGGATAATTTCCTCCTAGTTTTAGTTTTGAAACCTCATCATATTTCCTCTTTCAAATAAAATTCTAAATAATAAAGGGTTCGATTCAATTTTCCTGTAGACAATTATTTCAGTTATTAATTTTGTTAGTTAAATATTCAGTAAGAAATCGATATGAAAACATTTAATAACCTTTTCACAGCAAACTTTTTTACTATGTTTTAGCTTTAATTTTGATACCTCATCTTGTTTCCTTCTTCAAATAAAATTTAAAAATAGAAAGGATTCTATATAATACTTCGGAGAGAAACTTACTGTTCTATAAACAATTATTTCAGTGATTAACTCGGATAAATTTTTTTTCACTACCACACAGACAGGGATTATAGGTACTAAAAGTACTTAGCTCTAATTAGATCCTAATATAAAAAAAATCTTCAGATAAGATGGATTCTTTATCTGTTAATCGAGACTGATCAAAAGAGCTTCCGATTTAAAATTCCATATTTATTCAGCTTAACTGCATTTGCAGGCAGGTTTGAGGATATGTGGACCTGGGGCGCATTAAATATAACGTCGAGGGTCATTGGTGTGACCCGGAAGTTTGGAGAGGGGATGGCGGCTCAAGCATAGTTCTTGTCATTTCACCACAGTTCAACATTACAAGGTCCTTTCCCAAACAACCCTCGTGTTGCTTCAAAATGAGGCGTTAATATAACTAAACACATTATTACTAATTGTTCTATTATAAAGTATAACTACTAGTTGATCTGCATAAAACGTTTATAAAATTGCTAGCTGTACTTGAAAGAAAACAGATGCTTTTTCCTCAATAAATGATGGAAAATCACTTTACCTTATAATTATTAAAGATCTTAACTTTTCTGTTTTCAAAATATATATTTTTTATTATTTATTTACACTTTTCTAAACTAGTTGAACTGATGTATGCGCTAATACCTTAAAGCTACGATTTATGAATTATATTTCGTATCATAGAGTCATGCACTATATTGCAACCATGCACACTTGTTACGCCCCAAAAATGAGACAGAAAAATCTCCCAGAAGCTTTCCTGCAGCCAGTGCAATTTGAACCAAAATTATCCAAGGCGAATCCATTCATCTTCCCCTAGAATGTGGAAAAACACTGATTGTCCATATAATAGCAAGCTGTTCCCCTGCATCCATCTGAGCTGGGCAGCAAATATCCAGATGCTACAATTCTAGGGGCCATTGGAGTCTTTCCCTTTAATTCTGGCAGGAAGGGGCTTTCATTTTTCGTTGCAGAGCGCAAGTCTTCAATAACGGGATCACGTTTACCGAGATGGGGAGACAAGCCACTGTAAAGACACGAATTTATCTGGATCCTGATTACTCTGAAGAGAGTAAAATCTGGACCATGCTCTTTTTCCAAGGCAGATAAAGAACGGGAAGAAATTTCTCGTGTTCATTTTCTTGGCAAGCGCTTCTTCTTTATCACACTGAAGTTCCATGGGGCAGAAACACATTGTCCAGCATTTGATTTTCTTCTCTCTGAAATATGTTCGTTGTCTTTTAGGACATTGAACAAACTGAAAGGATAAAGCGTATGAGTAGAATATGTCTGCCGTTGTTGAAAATTGCGCATTTTCTGTGCTGTCCCAGGTTTAAAGTAAATAGTGTCTTCGATATATTTGAATAGATTTTATTCTCGTAAAACAGAAATGAATTGTTTCTTTTTGATGTAAGTAACCTAAAGATAAGGAATTAATTAAAGGGTTAGTAAATTTGATAAATAATTTATATTCATGTAAAAGATGGCAGTAGCAAAATTTCTTGTTATTTTATTCAGAAAGACATGGAGAATAAAAGGTATTGAATGTTAGCATATGTCAGATTTAATCAGTTATCCTTATTAAGAATAGATATATAACTCATTATTAAACAAGTGTCCCTTTTTGGGGATACTTGTTTTTTCTTTATTTCTACCTAAGCAGTGGAACATTTAGGTTTGATTGTTGTACCTAAATGTTGACCTAACTGCTATAAAAGCGAGACCCAATTAAAATAATTTTTTAACTAGAAATAAAATTCATTATAATTAAAAATTAATTATTTCTAATTTTAAAAATTTTCAAAACTGTGTTCCCTTTTTATATTTCATTCATTTTATCATATTAAAATAATTTATTGAAAAAGTGAAATAATGGAGTTTTGGCATATTAATGGGTTAAACAACATTATTGTAAGTTAAGTATCTTTAAAGTTTTTTTTCTATACAGTAAATGAGCATTTTGAAGAATTTAAGTTTTTTCTATAAGGTAACGCAGTTTAATTACAATCAGACAAAAATCTGAATGTTCGTACTTCTTAACTGCTGACATCTAATATAATTTCCTAGTATTCACAAACTGTAAATATCTATAGGTTCTGCACGAAAAAAACTTGAAAGTTCCTTAAATTAATTTAAATATTTAAAATACGTGATTAAATCATTCGATAATAATTCAACAACAGAATAGAGATTCTCAAGAATATTTTCTTAAAATTAGTGTTAGCTCAGAATTATTTTTTATGAGACAGATAGGGGTCATAATTTAAATTTAAAAAATCTAGTAATAGAGTTTTAAATCATGGATGGGTTTTTTAGTGCAAAATTTCAACTGCAACTTGCATTTTCTTTATTCAAGTGTTTTCCCAATTAGCATCTTAAATATGACTCATATACATTTCTATTGATTTGTGGCTTTAATCTTTCTGCTTTTTTATTTTAGAATAAATTTAATGAAATCAGTTTTTAAAACATACTTTTATTAGCGTACTAAAAAGTAGAGTTTTAAAAAAAATCGTTTTCCACTTTTTATCTTTTATAATTTATTATTAGAAAAACAAAGAAATATTAAAATTAACTTTTTCTCAATTTCACTACCAGGTGACGCCACTGATATGGGATCGAAATTTAATTAAGTAATCCATTAACTGATAATTAAGTTCTGAAAATATTAAAACAGTAAATTGTCATCAAAAACAAACAAGTGTACAAAATTTCAAAACTAGCACATCAGGAAGCGAGTAAGAAATCGATTAGAAGATTCCATCTTCACAAACATGAAACTAGTCACGTTAAATAAAAGTGTATAAAAACTGATAATTTACAGATTCAAATCATTAATTTCAACCTTTATTTTTTTAAATCAATTACTAACATATTTATTGGCTTATCCAAGCATCTTGTTTACTTATCACAAGACAGCTAAATAGCTGACAGCAGAATTTAAGTTTAAAAGATATGTGATGAAAACAAATAAAAACTTACAGTCACTCTAGGTTTTTCGCTCTTCCTCAAGCATAATTTTTCAATCATGTTCACATGCAATGGTATGTTTTTACATTGTAAATATACATTACCATGGTTTCATGCAGTTTTTATCATTTCAAGCAAAAATTTATTCCATTGAAACGCTTCATTTGACTCTTTAACTTAGTCTAAACTTTTATCTATTGTTAAACATTTTAACCTGTTAACCAAGAATTAAATTAATACTTCCTCGGTCCCATAATAAAAGTAGCAAGTGAATATTCAAACGGTAATTATTTGCGAATGCAGCTGTAAGTTATGTTGTAGCGCAAAATTGAGAAGCCTTCAATCAAAATCGATGTTTCATGACATCTGTCAATTGTTTTGACACATCTTTCAATATTTATGTTAACGTAATTATTACGAATTTTAACTAATTTTCTAATTTCATCGTCTGATCGAAATAAATTGTTTTATTTCAGTTGAATATCAACCCATTGTAAAAGTAAGATGAAAAAAAGAGAGTTTTCAAGCAAAGACTGAGTTGCGATTGCCCAGTTCATTAAGCTCACGCATATAGTGAAGACAAAGCTTCGCAGCCAAGGGATCCTACCTACAAGTTTAAAATGCAATAACGAAATTATTGAAAAATCCAGAAACTATCTGAACACTAAAAATAAAAATGAGGAGTAATATTTTTAATTTATTGTTTATTTTAATCTAATTTTTTTATAATAAATGTTCATATTTATTTTCTTTTGCTACTATTATGGCACAAATTAAATTCATCAACTGCTACTATTATTATAGGGCATAGGTAGTATTCATTAGCAGAAATCAAAGATTGTAAGCAAAGAAGACAATTTATTCTGATATTAAATCTGCATTACACACACCCTGAAATATAGCTGATCGCCGATAGAGAACATGTAATATCATTTTGACAATAATGGTAACCATCATTATGCTTTAAGTTAAGCTCTCATGTTCCCCTTGTAATAACATCTTCATTTGTAACATAATACGAAATGGTTCAAAACTAGCCACTGCTATTTCGCGATGACGGTTTTGTATAATTCGTGATTTTTTTGTCTCCCGTATTAAAATCAATCAAAACTAATAATTTACATATTCTGAAATCATTAATTTCTAACTTTATTGTATTGAAATAAATTTCTAATGTAAGCATTACATATCCAATCATATTAATCGCCTATTATATGACGGCTAAATCGTTGGCATCAGAGTTAATGATTAAAAGATACACGATCAACATCTGTACGTGAACTCACCGTTTAGTTTTTTCTTTCTTTTTCGAGGAATTCTCAGCATGCTTAGGAAATTTTTATAATATAATTATTATTTCTATGCTTTAGGATATCATGCATTTTATTGCAGTTTCAAGCAAAAATTTATTTCATTATAAGGTTTAATTTTATTCTTTCACTTGTTTAACACTAGGCGAAAGTTTTGAAACATTCAGCCTTTTCACCAAGAAATGAAATAACATTTATTCACAGAAATCAAAAATTGCAAATAAAGAAACCGATTTATTCTAATATTAAATCAGCGAATGCAGTTACACACACACACATTTAAGAACCCTCCTTGAAATAATGCTGATCGCCGCAGAGAACCTGTAGTATTATTTTAAGAATAATGGTAATCAGCATTATGTTTCAAGTCAAGCTCTCGTGTTCCCCGTTAAGTTCCTTTGTAATAACATCTTTATTTGTGGCATAATACGAAATGGTTCAAAGCTAGCCTCTGGAAAGGTAATTCGCCATTGCTCTTTTGCGATGACGGCTTTGAATAAATCGTGGCGAAATGAAAATCTTAAATATTCCATATTATTCTGCTTTAGGTCGATTTCTAAATTCTTATCTTCCTACTGTTATATCTGTTCGCTCAATCTAATGGTTACCATTTAAGCTCTTTATTGTTTTATAGATTTAGTGGTGCAAATGTGGATATTGAATTGATTTCCGCCTCTTTATCCGTTGCGAAACAACTCTCATCCGGATTAATGTCTGTTTCATCTGGAAAATTACATAGGTTTAAAGTAAATGCTTCGAAATTCCTTTGCTTATAGATTAAAATGTTTCAAAGTAACAAGACCTTGTGGAAATTCATGAATGTTTGGTGTGTGGAGATTAATATTAAATACTTTAATTTTGGATTTATAATCTTTATTGGGAAATATACAGTTAATTTATATTTGATAGATTTCCGAGTGATTATGCAGAGAAGACTGATAAATTTAGCCTCACTAATATGTGATTATCAGTAAATGTCTGTGCAGTAGAATTGAGAATTGCGTAAACTGATTAGCGGTGCTCAAATGGCAATATTAATCATTAGATTAAAATGGAATAATATTCTTACTTCAGTATATTATTCCATTATTCAGGAACACGAGGTATCTGCTCTGTAACAGTGACATAGTATGTGTGTTTTAAAACAATTATTTTGTTTGGTTTTGTTTTTTCTTTTGACTTAATAACTAGGTGTGTATCTGATCTAGGTGAGTTGCAGTAAACACAAAAAATGAATGCTATATTCACATATTATCTGCAACATTGGAGATAAATCTCTCTTTTTTTTATTTCACAGTATAATGAATTTACTTGACGGACAGGCCGAGGTGGTAAGGTGTGTAGATATTAAAATTGAAACTTCTGAACAAAAAACCTTACTTGGCCCTGTTTGACAATAGACATAATTTTAATTTTACTTGCAAAAATCTTTGTGACTGTCATTCAAATCCAGATTCTAGGGTCTTTAGAAACGTAATTTTTAGTCAAGCTAACAGAATTAAAAGAATTTGCAATAACAAAAATGAATTTTTAGTAGCTGCCGATAATTTTCTAAAAAATCTCTACTGTAACTCTTTCCCATACAATATTTACAGCGTTGAAGATCTTATTCTTGAAAGTAGTCTTGAATATAAATATTAATTTATATAACTATTATAAAATTATAAAAAAATTAGTGGATGCTACTATATTTTATAATGATTTTTTATATTTTACCTTTTCCTTTTATTTATTAAGGTATTAATTGAAACTGTAAGTTTTTTTCTTTCTAAAAATTCTTTTGCTGTTTACTTATCTTTTTTGTCTTGTGGTTTGGGAAATTTCAGGCTATGAAGAGGTTTTAGTTAGACTAAGGTAAAGCCTCTTACAGAAAAATTTCCCAATTTATTTGAATCCATTTCTAATTTAGTCTATAGAACTTGAAACAGTGGACTAGAATGGATTCCTTATCTGTTTAATTCGATTATATCGGAGTTTATTTCGTGATTTTTTACTTTCTTTGAATTATCATTAACTTCATTTACATGTACTCAACCACCAAGTGTGGCGAATGATACTCACAAAATAAAGAATGACAAAATTAAGGCTCTTTCTTTTCATATAAAATATAAAAATATCCCTAACGCAACAAATTTAAAAACTGCTCGGGCAAGCTAGGAACAGTAAAAATATATAAATAAATATATATATAAGTATTTGCTGGTGCGGTACGGAAGCTTAGAGAGGTGGTTGCCAGCTCGGGTGTCGTCCTCGTCATCTGACTGCGGTTCAAAATTATGAGGTCCGTCCCAAAATAGCCCTCGTGTCACTTCAAAACGGGAACGTTAATATAACTAAACTAAACTTAACTCAATTGACGGGACATCACAGTCGTATGGAAAACGTTGCCGCACATGCTAATAGATAAATGTTCCTTGTCTTCATCTGTGCTATGACGTCATGCAACTTTTTATTTTCTCGCATTCTACGAGAAGGTATTGTAATTGTCAAAAAATTCGACTTCGTGAATTAGATGCATCTCCACATTTAAAGAGGCCGCTGTAGCTTAGTGGAAAGGTCTCAGCTTCGGGGTCGGAGGGTTCCAGATTTGAAACCCGATTCCATTAAAGATCTCCTGTTTATGTGAGCCTGGTGCATATTAAATCAGGCCTAATTGGTTAAGTTTCATCTCTCTAGTATGGTGGGGAAGTGTGGAGAGGGGGCTGCTAGCTCATGTGTTGTTCCCGGCATCTGACCGCGGTTTAAAACTATAAAGTTCATCCTAAAACAGCCCTCGTTTTGCTACAAAACGGGAGGTTACAATATAACCAAACTGAATTAACACGTTTTAGACCTACCCGAGTCCGAAAATTCATTTTTTAAAATCATGTATGCCTGTCATTTTCTCTATCTGTGAACATGGTAACTCAAACATGGAAGTAGCTAGATGCTAGAAATTTAGAATGAGGCCTCGACACCAAAATTGTAGATTTGTATCAAATTTTGAACTAAATCCTTCAAAGAGTGGGCTGTTTATCTGTCCTGGTGTATCTGAACACGATAACACAGAAATGAAACAAGTTAGAATAAATTTAATTAAAAAATCTATATATTTAAAATATTTTGAAAAACCAAAAAATGCAATCCCCCAGCCCCAACCATTGGATCGATTTCGACAATTTTTATCTCATATGAAAGCTTATTAGCTCTGGATATGTCTTTAATGGTCATTTCCCACCCTTCATTTTCGGGACATATTGCAGAATACAACTTTGGCAGAGTCCCTCAGCCTCTACAACCGCCAATTCTCCAATTTATTTCGCCAAATTGCAAGCATAGCTACACAGGCTATTAATATTAAGGGCGAACTGCTGGTCGCCGAAGGCGGCTTGTGATTTTTAAAACACACTCGCACTGGTTTTTCCTCTTACAGGATGTGCAATGGATATCAATATTAAATTCGCGCGTCACGCTTATTTTGTAAAGTAAGTTTTAATTGAGCCCATTAATCATTCTACTTTTAAATTATTCTCAAATATTTAATAGCAATTTTCAACCGAAATCTGAATAAGAGATTTAAATGTTTGAGGAATTGTCAGGAGCATCAGTAACATTTGATTGATTTTAAAAAGTACAATTTTATTCAGAGTTTTAAGGTAACAATCAAAAATTGATAACCTTAGTCATTGATTATTTATGTTGAATAATAAAATACAGAAATAGACATACGTGAGCAAACATTATTTGAAGTAGATCTTGTGTGATTTTATGTGAAAGTAAAGGATTTTATTATGTTTTGATTTCTCAAGCCTATTTAAATTCATTGAGGTTTAATTCTTTTCAAACAAATAATAATGATCCAAATTTTAAAAGTAATTCCTTTATATGCATACTTTCATAATTGAGTCAATTTGTATTCTTAGTATGCACGTCAAATCCCCTTTGCCAATTTATTTTCTGAATCTACTGCAGATTTTACAGGAGGAAAAATGACGCATCGCCACGGCACAACTTAAGGCAACGTGCAGTCAGATGAGATTAATAGTTATGTTCGTCATGGAACTATCGCGTCACATGAATTGGCACCGTTCTTAACTCATCGTTTTTAAATCACACCCATCTTTCACTTTCTGAAGAAATTGGAATGTATTCAAATTTTGATGAAAGAATCGTATAATACAAGATTTTATCGAATAGTATAATTCTCTTTTTTACGTGTTCAAAATAATGAATACCTTATTTTATATATTGAAGTATACATATTCAACCTGACTACCTATTTGTAATAAATTATTCATTTATATTTTTCATAAACATGTGAATTTCGAAAAAAATAATCGCGGGAGACCTTTTATTCTACATATTATGACGAAGAAAAGAAACGCAGAGGTTTCTATAACATATGTAAGAAATTTAGATTTCTTTTTACATTTTTAAAAGATACGTAAATAAATTGCTCTTGTTTATTTCTAATGTAAATTTATTGATTCCATCACATGTATGCCATGTCAGTTTATTTTATTAATAAACAATACACTAATGAAATGCTCGAATTTTAACATAAGTAAGATTAACTGTTTTGATTTTAGTAATATAGCATTGGGACTTGTTGGAAAATAACCACACGCATATTTATTTATACATTTAGTTGATGTTATAATTGTTTCTTGATTTATGTATTCTGGGTTTGAAATCAACTGTATAAAATTCATAATACATATATTTTATTCAAAAATTTAAAAATGTTTTAAATCACTCGCTTGACGCAGCATATCTAAAATGCAGATCTTTCGTTATAAAACCCAACTAGATCAAACCACTAAAAATGTTCAGTTAAAATCGTCTCTGGTTTTCTTTCCAGTATATGGTGAGGGTCAGTTTTCAAAGTCTATTTCATTATTGGTAAGAGGACACTGCAATGTTAAGTTCGTTTGACACTGAACCACAGATTGCGTTCCTGAGTTTAAAACCATTTGATTCTCCGCAGCATCAAGATGAATAGCCTTATTTCGTTAACGAGCTTCTAACTTATTCTATTCCTCTTCACCATGATAAGGATAAACGATGCTTCGGGTAATGCTTTATCCCGGTCCACATGAATTACCGATTTCGTGAAAAGCAATTCAATAATTAAAAGCTCACCCCAATACCAGGATTCCTGCTTGAACAGCTTTAATTAATTAGGTAATAATCGTTATATTCAAAGCGATACATATGGAGGTTATCATGGAACTATTCCGCTTCGTTGTGTGTGTGATTAAATATTAAAAGCTGCACAGATTTATGGTTTGATTCATTTCTCTTAAAATAAATATCAAGTCGATTCGTGGATTATCAGTGAAATCATTCTCCGTCAATAAGTAAATCATTTCGTTTGAATATGTCATAATATATTGGTTGCATGCAACAACCTTGTGACGTATTAGAACATCTATTATATGGTGAAAATATTGAAGGCTTGATCAAATGTATTTCATAATGGTTAATTCAATCGTGTTTTATTATGAACTAGCTCCTATATCCGGCTTTGCTGGGGGTGGAAATGTTCTAATGTCTTTCAATTATCAAATGCACCACAAAATTTCTAAATCTCGTAGCTTCACGAAAACTTAGATATTACTTGATGACTTTTATCAAACCGCCCAAAACTAATATTTTTTCCTAAAGTAAATAATTTTTAAAAAATGATGCCAAATTTAATTAAACATTGAAAGTGACAACTCAGAGGCAAATAAATAAAGTGATTAAAATATCCATAATATTTTCATTCAATAGAGATGGCAACACTGAAGATAAAATAATATTTTCTATATA